>CAKAIZ010000378.1:0-25792 GCA_916610145.1 Eristalis arbustorum | reverse complement strand
CCGGCTATGTCAAATTGATTGAAATTTTCGATGTGGCGAAATGCTTTGAAATGAATCAGTATCGAATAGTACACGTAAGAAAACATGGAAACAGGTATGCGCGAGTCGTTGGTATGCCAAATAGAGCCGCTGTGGCATTTGAAAGATGAGGGTGAAAAACGAACAAATTCGACGATGCCGGCTATGTCAAATTGATTGAAATTTTCGATGTGGCGAAATGCTTTGAAATGAATCAGTATCGAATAGTACACGTAAGAAAACATGGAAACAGGTATGCGCGAGTCGTTGGTAGGCCAAATAGGGCCGCTGTGGCATTTGAAAGATGAGGGTGAAAAACGAACAAATTCGACGATGCCGGCTATGTCAAATTGATTGAAATTTTCGATGTGGCGAAATGCTTTGAAATGAATCAGTATCGAATAGTACACGTAAGAAAACATGGAAACAGGTATGCGCGAGTCGTTGGTAGGCCAAATAGGGCCGCTGTGGCATTTGAAAGATGAGGGTGAAAAACGAACAAATTCGACGATGCCGGCTATGTCAAATTGATTGAAATTTTCGATGTGGCGAAATGCTTTGAAATGAATCAGTATCGAATAGTACACGTAAGAAAACATGGAAACAGGTATGCGCGAGTCGTTGGTATGCCAAATAGAGCCGCTGTGGCATTTGAAAGATGAGGGTGAAAAACGAACAAATTCGACGATGCCGGCTATGTCAAATTGATTGAAATTTTCGATGTGGCGAAATGCTTTGAAATGAATCAGTATCGAATAGTACACGTAAGAAAACATGGAAACAGGTATGCGCGAGTCGTTGGTAGGCCAAATAGGGCCGCTGTGGCATTTGAAAGATGAGGGTGAAAAACGAACAAATTCGACGATGCCGGCTATGTCAAATTGATTGAAATTTTCGATGTGGCAAAATGCTTTGAAATGAATCAGTATCGAATAGTACACGTAAGAAAACATGGAAACAGGTATGCGCGAGTCGTTGGTAGGCCAAATAGGGCCGCTGTGGCATTTGAAAGATGAGGGTGAAAAACGAACAAATTCGACGATGCCGGCTATGTCAAATTGATTGAAATTTTCGATGTGGCGAAATGCTTTGAAATGAATCAGTATCGAATAGTACACGTAAGAAAACATGGAAACAGGAATGCGCGAGTCGTTGGTAGGCCAAATAGGGCCGCTGTGGCATTTGAAAGATGAGGGTGAAAAACGAACAAATTCGACGATGCCGGCTATGTCAAATTGATTGAAATTTTCGATGTGGCGAAATGCTTTGAAATGAATCAGTATCGAATAGTACACGTAAGAAAACATGGAAACAGGTATGCGCGAGTCGTTGGTAGGCCAAATAGGGCCGCTGTGGCATTTGAAAGATGAGGGTGAAAAACGAACAAATTCGACGATGCCGGCTATGTCAAATTGATTGAAATTTTCGATGTGGCGAAATGCTTTGAAATGAATCAGTATCGAATAGTACACGTAAGAAAATATGGAAACAGGTATGCGCGAGTCGTTGGTAGGCCAAATAGGGCCGCTGTGGCATTTGAAAGATGAGGGTGAAAAACGAACAAATTCGACGATGCCGGCTATGTCAAATTGATTGAAATTTTCGATGTGGCGAAATGCTTTGAAATGAATCAGTATCGAATAGTACACGTAAGAAAACATGGAAACAGGTATGCGCGAGTCGTTGGTAGGCCAAATAGGGCCGCTGTGGCATTTGAAAGATGAGGGTGAAAAACGAACAAATTCGACGATGCCGGCTATGTCAAATTGATTGAAATTTTCGATGTGGCGAAATGCTTTGAAATGAATCAGTATCGAATAGTACACGTAAGAAAACATGGAAACAGGTATGCGCGAGTCGTTGGTAGGCCAAATAGGGCCGCTGTGGCATTTGAAAGATGAGGGTGAAAAACGAACAAATTCGACGATGCCGGCTATGTCAAATTGATTGAAATTTTCGATGTGGCGAAATGCTTTGAAATGAATCAGTATCGAATAGTACACGTAAGAAAACATGGAAACAGGTATGCGCGAGTCGTTGGTAGGCCAAATAGGGCCGCTGTGGCATTTGAAAGATGAGGGTGAAAAACGAACAAATTCGACGATGCCGGCTATGTCAAATTGATTGAAATTTTCGATGTGGCGAAATGCTTTGAAATGAATCAGTATCGAATAGTACACGTAAGAAAACATGGAAACAGGTATGCGCGAGTCGTTGGTAGGCCAAATAGAGCCGCTGTGGCATTTGAAAGATGAGGGTGAAAAACGAACAAATTCGACGATGCCGGCTATGTCAAATTGATTGAAATTTTCGATGTGGCGAAATGCTTTGAAATGAATCAGTATCGAATAGTACACATAAGAAAACATGGAAACAGGTATGCGCGAGTCGTTGGTAGGCCAAATAGGGCCGCTGTGGCATTTGAAAGATGAGGGTGAAAAACGAACAAATTCGACGATGCCGGCTATGTCAAATTGATTGAAATTTCGATGTGGCGAAATGCTTTGAAATGAATCAGTATCGAATAGTACACGTAAGAAAACATGGAAACAGGTATGCGCGAGTCGTTGGTAGGCCAAATAGGGCCGCTGTGGCATTTGAAAGATGAGGGTGAAAAACGAACAAATTCGACGATGCCGGCTATGTCAAATTGATTGAAATTTTCGATGTGGCGAAATGCTTTGAAATGAATCAGTATCGAATAGTACACGTAAGAAAACATGGAAACAGGTATGCGCGAGTCGTTGGTAGGCCAAATAGGGCCGCTGTGGCATTTGAAAGATGAGGGTGAAAAACGAACAAATTCGACGATGCCGGCTATGTCAAATTGATTGAAATTTTCGATGTGGCGAAATGCTTTGAAATGAATCAGTATCGAATAGTACACGTAAGAAAACATGGAAACAGGTATGCGCGAGTCGTTGGTAGGCCAAATAGGGCCGCTGTGGCATTTGAAAGATGAGGGTGAAAAACGAACAAATTCGACGATGCCGGCTATGTCAAATTGATTGAAATTTTCGATGTGGCGAAATGCTTTGAAATGAATCAGTATCGAATAGTACACGTAAGAAAACATGGAAACAGGTATGCGCGAGTCGTTGGTAGGCCAAATAGAGCCGCTGTGGCATTTGAAAGATGAGGGTGAAAAACGAACAAATTCGACGATGCCGGCTATGTCAAATTGATTGAAATTTTCGATGTGGCGAAATGCTTTGAAATGAATCAGTATCGAATAGTACACGTAAGAAAACATGGAAACAGGTATGCGCGAGTCGTTGGTAGGCCAAATAGGGCCGCTGTGGCATTTGAAAGATGAGGGTGAAAAACGAACAAATTCGACGATGCCGGCTATGTCAAATTGATTGAAATTTTCGATGTGGCGAAATGCTTTGAAATGAATCAGTATCGAATAGTACACGTAAGAAAACATGGAAACAGGTATGCGCGAGTCGTTGGTAGGCCAAATAGGGCCGCTGTGGCATTTGAAAGATGAGGGTGAAAAACGAACAAATTCGACGATGCCGGCTATGTCAAATTGATTGAAATTTTCGATGTGGCGAAATGCTTTGAAATGAATCAGTATCGAATAGTACACGTAAGAAAACATGGAAACAGGTATGCGCGAGTCGTTGGTAGGCCAAATAGGGCCGCTGTGGCATTTGAAAGATGAGGGTGAAAAACGAACAAATTCGACGATGCCGGCTATGTCAAATTGATTGAAATTTTCGATGTGGCGAAATGCTTTGAAATGAATCAGTATCGAATAGTACACGTAAGAAAACATGGAAACAGGTATGCGCGAGTCGTTGGTAGGCCAAATAGGGCCGCTGTGGCATTTGAAAGATGAGGGTGAAAAACGAACAAATTCGACGATGCCGGCTATGTCAAATTGATTGAAATTTTCGATGTGGCGAAATGCTTTGAAATGAATCAGTATCGAATAGTACACGTAAGAAAACATGGAAACAGGTATGCGCGAGTCGTTGGTAGGCCAAATAGGGCCGCTGTGGCATTTGAAAGATGAGGGTGAAAAACGAACAAATTCGACGATGCCGGCTATGTCAAATTGATTGAAATTTTCGATTTGGCGGAATGCTTTGAAATGAATCAGTATCGAATAGTACACGTAAGAAAACATGGAAACAGGTATGCGCGAGTCGTTGGTAGGCCAAATAGAGCCGCTGTGGCATTTGAAAGATGAGGGTGAAAAACGAACAAATTCGACGATGCCGGCTATGTCAAATTGATTGAAATTTTCGATGTGGCGAAATGCTTTGAAATGAATCAGTATCGAATAGTACACGTAAGAAAACATGGAAACAGGTATGCGCGAGTCGTTGGTAGGCCAAATAGGGCCGCTGTGGCATTTGAAAGATGAGGGTGAAAAACGAACAAATTCGACGATGCCGGCTATGTCAAATTGATTGAAATTTTCGATGTGGCGAAATGCTTTGAAATGAATCAGTATCGAATAGTACACGTAAGAAAACATGGAAACAGGTATGCGCGAGTCGTTGGTAGGCCAAATAGGGCCGCTGTGGCATTTGAAAGATGAGGGTGAAAAACGAACAAATTCGACGATGCCGGCTATGTCAAATTGATTGAAATTTTCGATGTGGCGAAATGCTTTGAAATGAATCAGTATCGAATAGTACACGTAAGAAAACATGGAAACAGGTATGCGCGAGTCGTTGGTAGGCCAAATAGGGCCGCTGTGGCATTTGAAAGATGAGGGTGAAAAACGAACAAATTCGACGATGCCGGCTATGTCAAATTGATTGAAATTTTCGATGTGGCGAAATGCTTTGAAATGAATCAGTATCGAATAGTACACGTAAGAAAACATGGAAACAGGTATGCGCGAGTCGTTGGTAGGCCAAATAGGGCCGCTGTGGCATTTGAAAGATGAGGGTGAAAAACGAACAAATTCGACGATGCCGGCTATGTCAAATTGATTGAAATTTTCGATGTGGCGAAATGCTTTGAAATGAATCAGTATCGAATAGTACACGTAAGAAAACATGGAAACAGGTATGCGCGAGTCGTTGGTAGGCCAAATAGGGCCGCTGTGGCATTTGAAAGATGAGGGTGAAAAACGAACAAATTCGACGATGCCGGCTATGTCAAATTGATTGAAATTTTCGATGTGGCGAAATGCTTTGAAATGAATCAGTATCGAATAGTACACGTAAGAAAACATGGAAACAGGTATGCGCGAGTCGTTGGTAGGCCAAATAGAGCCGCTGTGGCATTTGAAAGATGAGGGTGAAAAACGAACAAATTCGACGATGCCGGCTATGTCAAATTGATTGAAATTTTCGATGTGGCGAAATGCTTTGAAATGAATCAGTATCGAATAGTACACGTAAGAAAACATGGAAACAGGCATGCGCGAGTCGTTGGTAGGCCAAATAGGGCCGCTGTGGCATTTGAAAGATGAGGGTGAAAAACGAACAAATTCGACGATGCCGGCTATGTCAAATTGATTGAAATTTTCGATGTGGCGAAATGCTTTGAAATGAATCAGTATCGAATAGTACACGTAAGAAAACATGGAAACAGGTATGCGCGAGTCGTTGGTAGGCCAAATAGGGCCGCTGTGGCATTTGAAAGATGAGGGTGAAAAACGAACAAATTCGACGATGCCGGCTATGTCAAATTGATTGAAATTTTCGATGTGGCGAAGTGCTTTGAAATGAATCAGTATCGAATAGTACACGTAAGAAAACATGGAAACAGGTATGCGCGAGTCGTTGGTAGGCCAAATAGGGCCGCTGTGGCATTTGAAAGATGAGGGTGAAAAACGAACAAATTCGACGATGCCGGCTATGTCAAATTGATTGAAATTTTCGATGTGGCGAAATGCTTTGAAATGAATCAGTATCGAATAGTACACGTAAGAAAACATGGAAACAGGTATGCGCGAGTCGTTGGTAGGCCAAATAGGGCCGCTGTGGCATTTGAAAGATGAGGGTGAAAAACGAACAAATTCGACGATGCCGGCTATGTCAAATTGATTGAAATTTTCGATGTGGCGAAATGCTTTGAAATGAATCAGTATCGAATAGTACACGTAAGAAAACATGGAAACAGGTATGCGCGAGTCGTTGGTAGGGCCAAATAGGGCCGCTGTGGCATTTGAAAGATGAGGGTGAAAAACGAACAAATTCGACGATGCCGGCTATGTCAAATTGATTGAAATTTTCGATGTGGCGAAATGCTTTGAAATGAATCAGTATCGAATAGTACACGTAAGAAAACATGGAAACAGGTATGCGCGAGTCGTTGGTAGGCCAAATAGGGCCGCTGTGGCATTTGAAAGATGAGGGTGAAAAACGAACAAATTCGACGATGCCGGCTATGTCAAATTGATTGAAATTTTCGATGTGGCGAAATGCTTTGAAATGAATCAGTATCGAATAGTACACGTAAGAAAACATGGAAACAGGTATGCGCGAGGCGTTGGTAGGGCCAAATAGGGCCGCTGTGGCATTTGAAAGATGAGGGTGAAAAACGAACAAATTCGACGATGCCGGCTATGTCAAATTGATTGAAATTTTCGATGTGGCGAAATGCTTTGAAATGAATCAGTATCGAATAGTACACGTAAGAAAACATGGAAACAGGTATGCGCGAGTCGTTGGTAGGCCAAATAGAGCCGCTGTGGCATTTGAAAGATGAGGGTGAAAAACGAACAAATTCGACGATGCCGGCTATGTCAAATTGATTGAAATTTTCGATGTGGCGAAATGCTTTGAAATGAATCAGTATCGAATAGTACACGTAAGAAAACATGGAAACAGGCATGCGCGAGCCGTTGGTAGGCCAAATAGGGCCGCTGTGGCATTTGAAAGATGAGGGTGAAAAACGAACAAATTCGACGATGCCGGCTATGTCAAATTGATTGAAATTTTCGATGTGGCGAAATGCTTTGAAATGAATCAGTATCGAATAGTACACGTAAGAAAACATGGAAACAGGTATGCGCGAGTCGTTGGTAGGCCAAATAGGGCCGCTGTGGCATTTGAAAGATGAGGGTGAAAAACGAACAAATTCGACGATGCCGGCTATGTCAAATTGATTGAAATTTTCGATGTGGCGAAATGCTTTGAAATGAATCAGTATCGAATAGTACACGTAAGAAAACATGGAAACAGGTATGCGCGAGTCGTTGGTAGGCCAAATAGGGCCGCTGTGGCATTTGAAAGATGAGGGTGAAAAACGAACAAATTCGACGATGCCGGCTATGTCAAATTGATTGAAATTTTCGATGTGGCGAAATGCTTTGAAATGAATCAGTATCGAATAGTACACGTAAGAAAACATGGAAACAGGTATGCGCGAGTCGTTGGTAGGCCAAATAGGGCCGCTGTAGCATTTGAAAGATGAGGGTGAAAAACGAACAAATTCGACGATGCCGGCTATGTCAAATTGATTGAAATTTTCGATGTGGCGAAATGCTTTGAAATGAATCAGTATCGAATAGTACACGTAAGAAAACATGGAAACAGGTATGCGCGAGTCGTTGGTAGGCCAAATAGGGCCGCTGTGGCATTTGAAAGATGAGGGTGAAAAACGAACAAATTCGACGATGCCGGCTATGTCAAATTGATTGAAATTTTCGATGTGGCGAAATGCTTTGACATGAATCAGTATCGAATAGTACACGTAAGAAAACATGGAAACAGGTATGCGCGAGTCGTTGGTAGGCCAAATAGGGCCGCTGTGGCATTTGAAAGATGAGGGTGAAAAACGAACAAATTCGACGATGCCGGCTATGTCAAATTGATTGAAATTTTCGATGTGGCGAAATGCTTTGAAATGAATCAGTATCGAATAGTACACGTAAGAAAACATGGAAACAGGTATGCGGGAGTCGTTGGTAGGCCAAATAGGGCCGCTGTAGCATTTGAAAGATGAGGGTGAAAAACGAACAAATTCGACGATGCCGGCTATGTCAAATTGATTGAAATTTTCGATGTGGCGAAATGCTTTGACATGAATCAGTATCGAATAGTACACGTAAGAAAACATGGAAACAGGTATGCGCGAGTCGTTGGTAGGCCAAATAGGGCCGCTGTGGCATTTGAAAGATGAGGGTGAAAAACGAACAAATTCGACGATGCCGGCTATGTCAAATTGATTGAAATTTTCGATGTGGCGAAATGCTTTGAAATGAATCAGTATCGAATAGTACACGTAAGAAAACATGGAAACAGGTATGCGCGAGTCGTTGGTAGGCCAAATAGGGCCGCTGTGGCATTTGAAAGATGAGGGTGAAAAACGAACAAATTCGACGATGCCGGCTATGTCAAATTGATTGAAATTTTCGATGTGGCGAAATGCTTTGAAATGAATCAGTATCGAATAGTACACGTAAGAAAACATGGAAACAGGTATGCGCGAGTCGTTGGTAGGCCAAATAGGGCCGCTGTGGCATTTGAAAGATGAGGGTGAAAAACGAACAAATTCGACGATGCCGGCTATGTCAAATTGATTGAAATTTTCGATGTGGCGAAATGCTTTGAAATGAATCAGTATCGAATAGTACACCTAAGAAAACATGGAAACAGGTATGCGCGAGTCGTTGGTAGGCCAAATAGGGCCGCTGTGGCATTTGAAAGATGAGGGTGAAAAACGAACAAATTCGACGATGCCGGCTATGTCAAATTGATTGAAATTTTCGATGTGGCGAAATGCTTTGAAATGAATCAGTATCGAATAGTACACGTAAGAAAACATGGAAACAGGTATGCGCGAGTCGTTGGTAGGCCAAATAGAGCCGCTGTGGCACTTGAAAGATGAGGGTGAAAAACGAACAAATTCGACGATGCCGGCTATGTCAAATTGATTGAAATTTTCGATGTGGCGAAGTGCTTTGAAATGAATCAGTATCGAATAGTACACGTAAGAAAACATGGAAACAGGTATGCGCGAGTCGTTGGTAGGCCAAATAGGGCCGCTGTGGCATTTGAAAGATGAGGGTGAAAAACGAACAAATTCGACGATGCCGGCTATGTCAAATTGATTGAAATTTTCGATGTGGCGAAATGCTTTGAAATGAATCAGTATCGAATAGTACACGTAAGAAAACATGGAAACAGGTATGCGCGAGTCGTTGGTAGGCCAAATAGGGCCGCTGTGGCATTTGAAAGATGAGGGTGAAAAACGAACAAATTCGACGATGCCGGCTATGTCAAATTGATTGAAATTTTCGATGTGGCGAAATGCTTTGAAATGAATCAGTATCGAATAGTACACGTAAGAAAACATGGAAACAGGTATGCGCGAGTCGTTGGTAGGCCAAATAGGGCCGCTGTGGCATTTGAAAGATGAGGGTGAAAAACGAACAAATTCGACGATGCCGGCTATGTCAAATTGATTGAAATTTTCGATGTGGCGAAATGCTTTGACATGAATCAGTATCGAATAGTACACGTAAGAAAACATGGAAACAGGTATGCGCGAGTCGTTGGTAGGCCAAATAGGGCCGCTGTGGCATTTGAAAGATGAGGGTGAAAAACGAACAAATTCGACGATGCCGGCTATGTCAAATTGATTGAAATTTTCGATGTGGCGAAATGCTTTGAAATGAATCAGTATCGAATAGTACACGTAAGAAAACATGGAAACAGGTATGCGGGAGTCGTTGGTAGGCCAAATAGGGCCGCTGTAGCATTTGAAAGATGAGGGTGAAAAACGAACAAATTCGACGATGCCGGCTATGTCAAATTGATTGAAATTTTCGATGTGGCGAAATGCTTTGACATGAATCAGTATCGAATAGTACACGTAAGAAAACATGGAAACAGGTATGCGCGAGTCGTTGGTAGGCCAAATAGGGCCGCTGTGGCATTTGAAAGATGAGGGTGAAAAACGAACAAATTCGACGATGCCGGCTATGTCAAATTGATTGAAATTTTTCGATGTGGCGAAATGCTTTGAAATGAATCAGTATCGAATAGTACACGTAAGAAAACATGGAAACAGGTATGCGCGAGTCGTTGGTAGGCCAAATAGGGCCGCTGTGGCATTTGAAAGATGAGGGTGAAAAACGAACAAATTCGACGATGCCGGCTATGTCAAATTGATTGAAATTTTCGATGTGGCGAAATGCTTTGAAATGAATCAGTATCGAATAGTACACTTAAGAAAACATGGAAACAGGTATGCGCGAGTCGTTGGTAGGCCAAATAGGGCCGCTGTGGCATTTGAAAGATGAGGGTGAAAAACGAACAAATTCGACGATGCCGGCTATGTCAAATTGATTGAAATTTTCGATGTGGCGAAATGCTTTGAAATGAATCAGTATCGAATAGTACACGTAAGAAAACATGGAAACAGGTATGCGCGAGTCGTTGGTAGGCCAAATACTGCCGCTGTGGCATTTGAAAGATGAGGGTGAAAAACGAACAAATTCGACGATGCCGGCTATGTCAAATTGATTGAAATTTTCGATGTGGCGAAATGCTTTGAAATGAATCAGTATCGAATAGTACACATAAGAAAACATGGAAACAGGTATGCGCGAGTCGTTGGTAGGCCAAATAGGGCCGCTGTGGCATTTGAAAGATGAGGGTGAAAAACGAACAAATTCGACGATGCCGGCTATGTCAAATTGATTGAAATTTTCGATGTGGCGAAATGCTTTGAAATGAATCAGTATCGAATAGTACACGTAAGAAAACATGTAAACAGGTATGCGCGAGTCGTTGGTAGGCCAAATAGGGCCGCTGTGGCATTTGAAAGATGAGGGTGAAAAACGAACAAATTCGACGATGCCGGCTATGTCAAATTGATTGAAATTTTCGATGTGGCGAAATGCTTTGAAATGAATCAGTATCGAATAGTACACGTAAGAAAACATGGAAACAGGTATGCGCGAGTCGTTGGTAGGCCAAATGGGGCCGCTGTGGCATTTGAAAGATGAGGGTGAAAAACGAACAAATTCGACGATGCCGGCTATGTCAAATTGATTGAAATTTTCGATGTGGCGAAATGCTTTGAAATGAATCAGTATCGAATAGTACACGTAAGAAAACATGGAAACAGGTATGCGCGAGTCGTTAGTAGGCCAAATAGGGCCGCTGTGGCATTTGAAAGATGAGGGTGAAAAACGAACAAATTCGACGATGCCGGCTATGTCAAATTGATTGAAATTTTCGATGTGGCGAAATGCTTTGAAATGAATCAGTATCGAATAGTACACGTAAGAAAACATGGAAACAGGTATGCGCGAGTCGTTGGTAGGCCAAATAGGGCCGCTGTGGCATTTGAAAGATGAGGGTGAAAAACGAACTAATTCGACGATGCCGGCTATGTCAAATTGATTGAAATTTTCGATGTGGCGAAATGCTTTGAAATGAATCAGTATCGAATAGTACACGTAAGAAAACATGGAAACAGGTATGCGCGAGTCGTTGGTAGGCCAAATAGGGCCGCTGTGGCATTTGAAAGATGAGGGTGAAAAACGAACTAATTCGACGATGCCGGCTATGTCAAATTGATTGAAATTTTCGATGTGGCGAAATGCTTTGAAATGAATCAGTATCGAATAGTACACGTAAGAAAACATGGAAACAGGTATGCGCGAGTCGTTGGTAGGCCAAATAGGGCCGCTGTGGCATTTGAAAGATGAGGGTGAAAAACGAACAAATTCGACGATGCCGGCTATGTCAAATTGATTGAAATTTTCGATGTGGCGAAATGCTTTGAAATGAATCAGTATCGAATAGTACACATAAGAAAACATGGAAACAGGTATGCGCGAGTCGTTTGTAGGCCAAATAGGGCCGCTGTGTCATTTGAAAGATGAGGGTGAAAAACGAACAAGTTCGACGATGCCGGCTATGTCAAATTGATTGAAATTTTCGATGTGGCGAAATGCTTTGAAATGAATCAGTATCGAATAGTACACGTAAGAAAATATGGAAACAGGTATGCGCGAGTCGTTGGTAGGCCAAATAGGGCCGCTGTGGCATTTGAAAGATGAGGGTGAAAAACGAACAAATTCGACGATGCCGGCTATGTCAAATTGATTGAAATTTTCGATATGGCGAAATGCTTTGAAATGAATCAGTATCGAATAGTACACGTAAGAAAACATGGAAACAGGTATGCGCGAGTCGTTGGTAGGCCAAATAGGGCCGCTGTGGCATTTGAAAGATGAGGGTGAAAAACGAACAAATTCGACGATGCCGGCTATGTCAAATTGATTGAAATTTTCGATGTGGCGAAATGCTTTGAAATGAATCAGTATCGAATAGTACGCGTAAGAAAACATGGAAACAGGTATGCGCGAGTCGTTGGTAGGCCAAATAGGGCCGCTGTGGCATTTGAAAGATGAGGGTGAAAAACGAACAAATTCGACGATACCGGCTATGTCAAATTGATTGAAATTTTCGATGTGGCGAAATGCTTTGAAATGAATCAGTATCGAATAGTACACGTAAGAAAACATGGAAACAGGTATGCGCGAGTCGTTGGTAGGCCAAATAGGGCCGCTGTGGCATTTGAAAGATGAGGGTGAAAAACGAACAAATTCGACGATGCCGGCTATGTCAAATTAATTGAAATTTTCGATGTGGCGAAATGCTTTGAAATGAATCAGTATCGAATAGTACACGTAAGAAAACATGGAAACAGGTATGCGCGAGTCGTTGGTATGCCAAATAGAGCCGCTGTGGCATTTGAAAGATGAGGGTGAAAAACGAACAAATTCGACGATGCCGGCTATGTCAAATTGATTGAAATTTTCGATGTGGCGAAATGCTTTGAAATGAATCAGTATCGAATAGTACACGTAAGAAAACATGGAAACAGGTATGCGCGAGTCGTTGGTAGGCCAAATAGGGCCGCTGTGGCATTTGAAAGATGAGGGTGAAAAACGAACAAATTCGACGATGCCGGCTATGTCAAATTGATTGAAATTTTCGATGTGGCGAAATGCTTTGAAATGAATCAGTATCGAATAGTACACGTAAGAAAACATGGAAACAGGTATGCGCGAGTCGTTGGTAGGCCAAATAAAGCCGCTGTGGCATTTGAAAGATGAGGGTGAAAAACGAACAAATTCGACGATGCCGGCTATGTCAAATTGATTGAAATTTTCGAATAGTACACGTAAGAAAACATGGAAACAGGTATGCGCGAGTCGTTGGTATGCCAAATAGAGCCGCTGTGGCATTTGAAAGATGAGGGTGAAAAACGAACAAATTCGACGATGCCGGCTATGTCAAATTGATTGAAATTTTCGATGTGGCGAAATGCTTTGAAATGAATCAGTATCGAATAGTACACGTAAGAAAACATGGAAACAGGTATGCGCGAGTCGTTGGTAGGCCAAATAAAGCCGCTGTGGCATTTGAACAAATTCGACGATGCCGGCTATGTCAAATTGATTGAAATTTTCGATGTGGCAAAATGCTTTGAAATGAATCAGTATCGAATAGTACACGTAAGAAAACATGGAAACAGGTATGCGCGAGTCGTTGGTAGGCCAAATAGGGCCGCTGTGGCATTTGAAAGATGAGGGTGAAAAACGAACAAATTCGACGATGCCGGCTATGTCAAATTGATTGAAATTTTCGATGTGGCGAAATGCTTTGAAATGAATCAGTATCGAATAGTACACGTAAGAAAACATGGAAACTGGTATGCGCGAGTCGTTGGTAGGCCAAATAGGGCCGCTGTGGCATTTGAAAGATGAGGGTGAAAAACGAACAAATTCGACGATGCCGGCTATGTCAAATTGATTGAAATTTTCGATGTGGCGAAATGCTTTGAAATGAATCAGTATCGAATAGTACACGTAAGAAAACATGGAAACAGGTATGTGCGAGTCGTTGGTAGGCCAAATAGGGCCGCTGTGGCATTTGAAAGATGAGGGTGAAAAACGAACAAATTCGACGATGCCGGCTATGTCAAATTGATTGAAATTTTCGATGTGGCGAAATGCTTTGAAATGAATCAGTATCGAATAGTACACGTAAGAAAACATGGAAACAGGTATGCGCGAGTCGTTGGTAGGCCAAATAGGGCCGCTGTGGCATTTGAAAGATGAGGGTGAAAAACGAACAAATTCGACGATGCCGGCTATGTCAAATTGATTGAAATTTTCGATGTGGCGAAATGCTTTGAAATGAATCAGTATCGAATAGTACACGTAAGAAAACATGGAAACAGGTATGCGCGAGTCGTTGGTAGGCCAAATAGAGTCGCTGTGGCATTTGAAAGATGAGGGTGAAAAACGAACAAATTCGACGATGCCGGCTATGTCAAATTGATTGAAATTTTCGATGTGGCGAAATGCTTTGAAATGAATCAGTATCGAATAGTACACGTAAGAAAACATGGAAACAGGTATGCGCGAGTCGTTGGTAGGCCAAATAGGGCCGCTGTGGCATTTGAAAGATGAGGGTGAAAAACGAACAAATTCGACGATGCCGGCTATGTCAAATTGATTGAAATTTTCGATGTGGCGAAATGCTTTGAAATGAATCAGTATCGAATAGTACACGTAAGAAAACATGGAAACAGGTATGCGCGAGTCGTTGGTAGGCCAAATAGGGCCGCTGTGGCATTTGAAAGATGAGGGTGAAAAACGAACAAATTCGACGATGCCGGCTATGTCAAATTGATTCAAATTTTCGATGTGGCGAAATGCTTTGAAATGAATCAGTATCGAATAGTACACGTAAGAAAACATGGAAACAGGTATGCGCGAGTCGTTGGTAGGCCAAATAGGGCCGCTGTGGCATTTGAAAGATGAGGGTTAAAAACGAACAAATTCGACGATGCCGGCTATGTCAAATTGATTGAAATTTTCGATGTGGCGAAATGCTTTGAAATGAATCAGTATCGAATAGTACACGTAAGAAAACATGGAAACAGGTATGCGCGAGTCGTTGGTAGGCCAAATAGGGCCGCTGTGGCATTTGAAAGATGAGGGTGAAAAACGAACAAATTCGACGATGCCGGCTATGTCAAATTGATTGAAATTTTCGATGTGGCGAAATGCTTTGAAATGAATCAGTATCGAATAGTACACGTAAGAAAACATGGAAACAGGTATGCGCGAGTCGTTGGTAGGCCAAATAGAGCCGCTGTGGCATTTGAAAGATGAGGGTGAAAAACGAACAAATTCGACGATGCCGGCTATGTCAAATTGATTGAAATTTTCGATGTGGCGAAATGCTTTGAAATGAATCAGTATCGAATAGTACACGTAAGAAAACATGGAAACAGGTATGCGCGAGTCGTTGGTAGGCCAAATAGGGCCGCTGTGGCATTTGAAAGATGAGGGTGAAAAACGAACAAATTCGACGATGCCGGCTATGTCAAATTGATTGAAATTTTCGATGTGGCCAAAATGCTTTGAAATGAATCAGTATCGAATAGTACACGTAAGAAAACATGGAAACAGGTATGCGCGAGTCGTTGGTAGGCCAAATAGGGCCGCTGTGGCATTTGAAAGATGAGGGTGAAAAACGAACAAATTCGACGATGCCGGCTATGTCAAATTGATTGAAATTTTCGATGTGGCGAAATGCTTTGAAATGAATCAGTATCGAATAGTACACGTAAGAAAACATGGAAACAGGTATGCGCGAGTCGTTGGTAGGCCAAATAGGGCCGCTGTGGCATTTGAAAGATGAGGGTGAAAAACGAACAAATTCGACGATGCCGGCTATGTCAAATTGATTGAAATTTTCGATGTGGCGAAATGCTTTGAAATGAATCAGTATCGAATAGTACACGTAAGAAAACATGGAAACAGGTATGCGCGAGTCGTTGGTAGGCCAAATAGGGCCGCTGTGGCATTTGAAAGATGAGGGTGAAAAACGAACAAATTCGACGATGCCGGCTATGTCAAATTGATTGAAATTTTCGATGTGGCGAAATGCTTTGAAATGAATCAGTATCGAATAGTACACGTAAGAAAACATGGAAACAGGTATGCGCGAGTCGTTGGTAGGCCAAATAGGGCCGCTGTGGCATTTGAAAGATGAGGGTGAAAAACGAACAAATTCGACGATGCCGGCTATGTCAAATTGATTGAAATTTTCGATGTGGCGAAATGCTTTGAAATGAATCAGTATCGAATGGTACACGTAAGAAAACATGGAAACAGGTATGCGCGAGTCGTTGGTAGGCCAAATAGGGCCGCTGTGGCATTTGAAAGATGAGGGTGAAAAACGAACAAATTCGACGATGCCGGCTATGTCAAATTGATTGAAATTTTCGATGTGGCGAAATGCTTTGAAATGAATCAGTATCGAATAGTACACGTAAGAAAACATGGAAACAGGTATGCGCGAGTCGTTGGTAGGCCAAATAGGGCCGCTGTGGCATTTGAAAGATGAGGGTGAAAAACGAACAAATTCGACGATGCCGGCTATGTCAAATTGATTGAAATTTTCGATGTGGCGAAATGCTTTGAATTGAATCAGTATCGAATAGTACACGTAAGAAAACATGGAAACAGGTATGCGCGAGTCGTTGGTAGGCCAAATAGGGCCGCTGTGGCATTTGAAAGATGAGGGTGAAAACGAACAAATTCGACGATGCCGGCTATGTCAAATTGATTGAAATTTTCGATGTGGCGAAATGCTTTGAAATGAATCAGTATCGAATAGTACACGTAAGAAAACATGGAAACAGGTATGCGCGAGTCGTTGGTAGGCCAAATAGAGCCGCTGTGGCATTTGAAAGATGAGGGTGAAAAACGAACAAATTCGACGATGCGGCTATGTCAAATTGATTGAAATTTTCGATGTGGCGAAATGCTTTGAATGAATCAGTATCGAATAGTACACGTAAGAAAACATGGAAACAGGCATGCGCGAGTCGTTGGTAGGCCAAATAGGGCCGCTGTGGCATTTGAAAGATGAGGGTGAAAAACGAACAAATTCGACGATGCCGGCTATGTCAAATTGATTGAAATTTTCGATGTGGCGAAGTGCTTTGAAATGAATCAGTATCGAATAGTACACGTAAGAAAACATGGAAACAGGTATGCGCGAGTCGTTGGTAGGCCAAATAGGGCCGCTGTGGCATTTGAAAGATGAGGGTGAAAAACGAACAAATTCGACGATGCCGGCTATGTCAAATTGATTGAAATTTTCGATGTGGCGAAATGCTTTGAAATGAATCAGTATCGAATAGTACACGTAAGAAAACATGGAAACAGGTATGCGCGAGTCGTTGGTAGGCCAAATAGGGCCGCTGTGGCATTTGAAAGATGAGGGTGAAAAACGAACAAATTCGACGATGCCGGCTATGTCAAATTGATTGAAATTTTCGATGTGGCGAAATGCTTTGAATCAGTATCGAATAGTACACGTAAGAAAACATGGAAACAGGTATGCGCGAGTCGTTGGTAGGCCAAATAGGGCCGCTGTAGCATTTGAAAGATGAGGGTGAAAAACGAACAAATTCGACGATGCCGGCTATGTCAAATTGATTGAAATTTTCGATGTGGCGAAATGCTTTGACATGAATCAGTATCGAATAGTACACGTAAGAAAACATGGAAACAGGTATGCGCGAGTCGTTGGTAGGCCAAATAGGGCCGCTGTGGCATTTGAAAGATGAGGGTGAAAAACGAACAAATTCGACGATGCCGGCTATGTCAAATTGATTGAAATTTTCGATGTGGCGAAATGCTTTGAAATGAATCAGTATCGAATAGTACACGTAAGAAAACATGGAAACAGGTATGCGCGAGTCGTTGGTAGGCCAAATAGGGCCGCTGTGGCATTTGAAAGATGAGGGTGAAAAACGAACAAATTCGACGATGCCGGCTATGTCAAATTGATTGAAATTTTCGATGTGGCGAAATGCTTTGAAATGAATCAGTATCGAATAGTACACGTAAGAAAACATGGAAACAGGTATGCGCGAGTCGTTGGTAGGCCAAATAGGGCCGCTGTGGCATTTGAAAGATGAGGGTGAAAAACGAACAAATTCGACGATGCCGGCTATGTCAAATTGGTTGAAATTTTCGATGTGGCGAAATGCTTTGAAATGAATCAGTATCGAATAGTACACGTAAGAAAACATGGAAACAGGTATGCGCGAGTCGTTGGTAGGCCAAATAGGGCCGCTGTGGCATTTGAAAGATGAGGGTGAAAAACGAACAAATTCGACGATGCCGGCTATGTCAAATTGATTGAAATTTCGATGTGGCGAAATGCTTTGAAATGAATCAGTATCGAATAGTACACGTAAGAAAACATGGAAACAGGTATGCGCGAGTCGTTGGTAGGCCAAATAGGGCCGCTGTGGCATTTGAAAGATGAGGGTGAAAAACGAACAAATTCGACGATGCCGGCTATGTCAAATTGATTGAAATTTTCGATGTGGCGAAATGCTTTGAAATGAATCAGTATCGAATAGTACACGTAAAAAAAACATGTAAACAGGTATGCGCGAGTCGTTGGTAGGCCAAATAGGGCCGCTGTGGCATTTGAAAGATGAGGGTGAAAAACGAACAAATTCGACGATGCCGGCTATGTCAAATTGATTGAAATTTTCGATGTGGCGAAATGCTTTGAAATGAATCAGTATCGAATAGTACACGTAAGAAAACATGGAAACAGGTATGCGCGAGTCGTTGGTAGGCCAAATGGGGCCGCTGTGGCATTTGAAAGATGAGGGTGAAAAACGAACAAATTCGACGATGCCGGCTATGTCAAATTGATTGAAATTTTCGATGTGGCGAAATGCTTTGAAATGAATCAGTATCGAATAGTACACGTAAGAAAACATGGAAACAGGTATGCGCGAGTCGTTGGTAGGCCAAATAGGGCCGCTGTGGCATTTGAAAGATGAGGGTGAAAAACGAACAAATTCGACGATGCCGGCTATGTCAAATTGATTGAAATTTTCGATGTGGCGAAATGCTTTGAAATGAATCAGTATCGAATAGTACACGTAAGAAAACATGGAAACAGGTATGCGCGAGTCGTTGGTAGGCCAAATAGGGCCGCTGTGGCATTTGAAAGATGAGGGTGAAAAACGAACACATTCGACGATGTAATCTATGTCAAATTGATTGAAATTTTCGATGTGGCGAAATGCTTTGAAATGAATCAGTATCGAATAGTACACGTAAGAAAACATGGAAACAGGTATGCGCGAGTCGTTGGTAGGCCAAATAGGGCCGCTGTGGCATTTGAAAGATGAGGGTGAAAAACGAACTAATTCGACGATGCCGGCTATGTCAAATTGATTGAAATTTTCGATGTGGCGAAATGCTTTGAAATGAATCAGTATCGAATAGTACACGTAAGAAAACATGGAAACAGGTATGCGCGAGTCGTTGGTAGGCCAAATAGGGCCGCTGTGGCATTTGAAAGATGAGGGTGAAAAACGAACAAATTCGACGATGCCAAATTGATTGAAATTTTCGATGTGGCGAAATGCTTTGAAATGAATCAGTATCGAATAGTACACATAAGAAAACATGGAAACAGGTATGCGCGAGTCGTTTGTAGGCCAAATAGGGCCGCTGTGGCATTTGAAAGATGAGGGTGAAAAACGAACAAATTCGACGATGCCGGCTATGTCAAATTGATTGAAATTTTCGATGTGGCGAAATGCTTTGAAATGAATCAGTATCGAATAGTACACGTAAGAAAACATGGAAACAGGTATGCGCGAGTCGTTGGTAGGCCAAATAGGGCCGCTGTGGCATTTGAAAGATGAGGGTGAAAAACGAACAAATTCGACGATGCCGGCTATGTCAAATTGATTGAAATTTTCGATGTGGCGAAATGCTTTGAAATGAATCAGTATCGAATAGTACACGTAAGAAAACATGGAAACAGGTATGCGCGAGTCGTTGGTAGGCCAAATAGGGCCGCTGTGGCATTTGAAAGATGAGGGTGAAAAACGAACAAATTCGACGATGCCGGCTATGTCAAATTGATTGAAATTTTCGATGTGGCGAAATGCTTTGAAATGAATCAGTATCGAATAGTACACGTAAGAAAACATGGAAACAGGTATGCGCGAGTCGTTGGTAGGCCAAATAGGGCCGCTGTGGCATTTGAAAGATGAGGGTGAAAAACGAACAAATTCGACGATGCCGGCTATGTCAAATTGATTGAAATTTTCGATGTGGCGAAATGCTTTGAAATGAATCAGTATCGAATAGTACACGTAAGAAAACATGGAAACAGGTATGCGCGAGTCGTTGGTAGGCCAAATAGGGCCGCTGTGGCATTTGAAAGATGAGGGTGAAAAACGAACAAATTCGACGATGCCGGCTATGTCAAATTGATTGAAATTTTCGATGTGGCGAAATGCTTTGAAATGAATCAGTATCGAATAGTACACGTAAGAAAACATGGAAACAGGTATGCGCGAGTCGTTGGTAGGCCAAATAGGGCCGCTGTGGCATTTGAAAGATGAGGGTGAAAACGAACAAATTCGACGATGCCGGCTATGTCAAATTGATTGAAATTTTCGATGTGGCGAAATGCTTTGAAATGAATCAGTATCGAATAGTACACGTAAGAAAACATGGAAACAGGTATGCGCGAGTCGTTGGTAGGCCAAATAGGGCCGCTGTGGCATTTGAAAGATGAGGGTGAAAAACGAACAAATTCGACGATGCCGGCTATGTCAAATTGATTGAAATTTTCGATGTGGCGAAATGCTTTGAAATGAATCAGTATCGAATAGTACACGTAAGAAAACATGGAAACAGGTATGCGCGAGTCGTTGGTAGGCCAAATAGGGCCGCTGTGGCATTTGAAAGATGAGGGTGAAAAACGAACAAATTCGACGATGCCGGCTATGTCAAATTGATTGAAATTTTCGATGTGGCGAAATGCTTTGAAATGAATCAGTATCGAATAGTACACGTAAGAAAACATGGAAACAGGTATGCGCGAGTCGTTGGTAGGCCAAATAGGGCCGCTGTGGCATTTGAAAGATGAGGGTGAAAAACGAACAAATTCGACGATGCCGGCTATGTCAAATTGATTGAAATTTTCGATGTGGCGAAATGCTTTGAAATGAATCAGTATCGAATAGTACACGTAAGAAAACATGGAAACAGGTATGCGCGAGTCGTTGGTAGGCCAAATAGGGGCCGCTGTGGCATTTGAAAGATGAGGGTGAAAAACGAACAAATTCGACGATGCCGGCTATGTCAAATTGATTGAAATTTTCGATGTGGCGAAATGCTTTGAAATGAATCAGTATCGAATAGTACACGTAAGAAAACATGGAAACAGGTATGCGCGAGTCGTTGGTAGGCCAAATAGGGCCGCTGTGGCATTTGAAAGATGAGGGTGAAAAACGAACAAATTCGACGATGCCGGCTATGTCAAATTGATTGAAATTTTCGATGTGGCGAAATGCTTTGAAATGAATCAGTATCGAATAGTACACGTATGAAAACATGGAAACAGGTATGCGCGAGTCGTTGGTAGGCCAAATAGGGCCGCTGTGGCATTTGAAAGATGAGGGTGAAAAACGAACAAATTCGACGATGCCGGCTATGTCAAATTGATTGAAATTTTCGATGTGGCGAAATGCTTTGAAATGAATCAGTATCGAATAGTACACGTAAGAAAACATGGAAACAGGTATGCGCGAGTCGTTGGTAGGCCAAATAGGGCCGCTGTGGCATTTGAAAGATGAGGGTGAAAAACGAACAAATTCGACGATGCCGGCTATGTCAAATTGATTGAAATTTTCGATGTGGCGAAATGCTTTGAAATGAATCAGTATCGAATAGTACACGTAAGAAAACATGTAAACAGGTATGCGCGAGTCGTTGGTAGGCCAAATAGGGCCGCTGTGGCATTTGAAAGATGAGGGTGAAAAACGAACAAATTCGACGATGCCGGCTATGTCAAATTGATTGAAATTTTCGATGTGGCGAAATGCTTTGAAATGAATCAGTATCGAATAGTACACGTAAGAAAACATGGAAACAGGTATGCGCGAGTCGTTGGTAGGCCAAATGGGGCCGCTGTGGCATTTGAAAGATGAGGGTGAAAAACGAACAAATTCGACGATGCCGGCTATGTCAAATTGATTGAAATTTTCGATGTGGCGAAATGCTTTGAAATGAATCAGTATCGAATAGTACACGTAAGAAAACATGGAAACAGGTATGCGCGAGTCGTTGGTAGGCCAAATAGGGCCGCTGTGGCATTTGAAAGATGAGGGTGAAAAACGAACAAATTCGACGATGCCGGCTATGTCAAATTGATTGAAATTTTCGATGTGGCGAAATGCTTTGAAATGAATCAGTATCGAATAGTACACGTAAGAAAACATGGAAACAGGTATGCGCGAGTCGTTGGTAGGCCAAATAGGGCCGCTGTGGCATTTGAAAGATGAGGGTGAAAAACGAACACATTCGACGATGTAATCTATGTCAAATTGATTGAAATTTTCGATGTGGCGAAATGCTTTGAAATGAATCAGTATCGAATAGTACACGTAAGAAAACATGGAAACAGGTATGCGCGAGTCGTTGGTAGGCCAAATAGGGCCGCTGTGGCATTTGAAAGATGAGGGTGAAAAACGAACAAATTCGACGATGCCGGCTATGTCAAATTGATTGAAATTTTCGATGTGGCGAAATGCTTTGAAATGAATCAGTATCGAATAGTACACGTAAGAAAACATGGAAACAGGTATGCGCGAGTCGTTGGTAGGCCAAATAGGGCCGCTGTGGCATTTGAAAGATGAGGGTGAAAAAACGAACAAATTCGACGATGCCAAATTGATTGAAATTTTCGATGTGGCGAAATGCTTTGAAATGAATCAGTATCGAATAGTACACATAAGAAAACATGGAAACAGGTATGCGCGAGTCGTTTGTAGGCCAAATAGGGCCGCTGTGTCATTTGAAAGATGAGGGTGAAAAACGAACAAGTTCGACGATGCCGGCTATGTCAAATTGATTGAAATTTTCGATGTGGCGAAATGCTTTGAAATGAATCAGTATCGAATAGTACACGTAAGAAAACATGGAAACAGGTATGCGCGAGTCGTTGGTAGGCCAAATAGGGCCGCTGTGGCATTTGAAAGATGAGGGTGAAAAACGAACAAATTCGACGATGCCGGCTATGTCAAATTGATTGAAATTTTCGATGTGGCGAAATGCTTTGAAATGAATCAGTATCGAATAGTACACGTAAGAAAACATGGAAACAGGTATGCGCGAGTCGTTGGTAGGCCAAATAGGGCCGCTGTGGCATTTGAAAGATGAGGGTGAAAAACGAACAAATTCGACGATGCCGGCTATGTCAAATTGATTGAAATTTTCGATGTGGCGAAATGCTTTGAAATGAATCAGTATCGAATAGTACACGTAAGAAAACATGGAAACAGGTATGCGCGAGTCGTTGGTAGGCCAAAATAGGGCCGCTGTGGCATTTGAAAGATGAGGGTGAAAAACGAACAAATTCGACGATGCCGGCTATGTCAAATTGATTGAAATTTTCGATGTGGCGAAATGCTTTGAAATGAATCAGTATCGAATAGTACACGTAAGAAAACATGGAACCAGGTATGCGCGAGTCGTTGGTAGGCCAAATAGGGCCGCTGTGGCATTTGAAAGATGAGGGTGAAAAACGAACAAATTCGACGATGCCGGCTATGTCAAATTGATTGAAATTTTCGATGTGGCGAAATGCTTTGAAATGAATCAGTATCGAATAGTACACGTAAGAAAACATGGAAACAGGTATGCGCGAGTCGTTGGTAGGCCAAATAGGGCCGCTGTGGCATTTGAAAGATGAGGGTGAAAAACGAACAAATTCGACGATGCCGGCTATGTCAAATTGATTGAAATTTTCGATGTGGCGAAATGCTTTGAAATGAATCAGTATCGAATAGTACACGTATGAAAACATGGAAACAGGTATGCGCGAGTCGTTGGTAGGCCAAATAGGGCCGCTGTGGCATTTGAAAGATGAGGGTGAAAAACGAACAAATTCGACGATGCCGGCTATGTCAAATTGATTGAAATTTTCGATGTGGCGAAATGCTTTGAAATGAATCAGTATCGAATAGTACACGTAAGAAAACATGGAAACAGGTATGCGCGAGTCGTTGGTAGGCCAAATAGGGCCGCTGTGGCATTTGAAAGATGAGGGTGAAAAACGAACAAATTCGACGATGCCGGCTATGTCAAATTGATTGAAATTTTCGATGTGGCGAAATGCTTTGAAATGAATCAGTATCGAATAGTACACGTAAGAAAACATGGAAACAGGTATGCGCGAGTCGTTGGTAGGCCAAATAGGGCCGCTGTGGCATTTGAAAGATGAGGGTGAAAAACGAACTAATTCGACGATGCCGGCTATGTCAAATTGATTGAAATTTTCGATGTGGCGAAATGCTTTGAAATGAATCAGTATCGAATAGTACACGTAAGAAAACATGGAAGCAGGTATGCGCGAGTCGTTGGTAGGCCAAATAGGGCCGCTGTGGCATTTGAAAGATGAGGGTGAAAAACGAACAAATTCGACGATGCCGGCTATGTCAATTGATTGAAATTTTCGATGTGGCGAAATGCTTTGAAATGAATCAGTATCGAATAGTACACGTACGAAAACATGGAAACAGGTATGCGCGAGTCGTTGGTGGCCAAATAGGGCCGCTGTGGCATTTGAAAGATGAGGTGAAAAACGAACAAATTCGACGATGCCGGCTATGTCAAATTGATTGAAATTTTCGATGTGGCGAAATGCTTTGAAATGAATCAGTATCGAATAGTACACGTAAGAAAACATGGAAACAGGTATGCGCGAGTCGTTGGTAGGCCAAATAGGGCCGCTGTGGCATTTGAAAGATGAGGGTGAAAAACGAACTAATTCGACGATGCCGGCTATGTCAAATTGATTGAAATTTTCGATGTGGCGAAATGCTTTGAAATGAATCAGTATCGAATAGTACACGTAAGAAAACATGGAAACAGGTATGCGCGAGTCGTTGGTAGGCCAAATAGGCCGCTGTGGCATTTGAAAAATGAGGGTGAAAAACGAACAAATTCGACGATGCCAAATTGATTGAAATTTTCGATGTGGCGAAATGCTTTGAAATGAATCAGTATCGAATAGTACACGTAAGAAAACATGGAAACAGGTATGCGCGAGTCGTTGGTAGGCCAAATAGGGCCGCTGTGGCATTTGAAAGATGAGGGTGAAAAACGAACAAATTCGACGATGCCGGCTATGTCAAATTGATTGAAATTTTCGATGTGGCGAAATGCTTTGAAATGAATCAGTATCGAATAGTACACGTAAGAAAACATGGAAACAGGTACATGGAAACAGGTATGCGCGAGTCGTTGGTAGGCCAAATAGGGCCGCTGTGGCATTTGAAAGATGAGGGTGAAAAACGAACAAATTCGACGATGCCGGCTATGTCAAATTGATTGAAATTTTCGATGTGGCGAAATGCTTTGAAATGAATCAGTATCGAATAGTACACGTAAGAAAACATGGAAACAGGTATGCGCGAGTCGTTGGTAGGCCAAATAGGGCCGCTGTGGCATTTGAAAGATGAGGGTGAAAAACGAACAAATTCGACGATGCCGGCTATGTCAAATTGATTGAAATTTTCGATGTGGCGAAATGCTTTGAAATGAATCAGTATCGAATAGTACACGTAAGAAAACATGGAAACAGGTATGCGCGAGTCGTTGGTAGGCCAAATAGGGCCGCTGTGGCATTTGAAAGATGAGGGTGAAAAACGAACAAATTCGACGATGCCGGCTATGTCAAATTGATTGAAA
>CAKAIZ010000377.1:0-37548 GCA_916610145.1 Eristalis arbustorum | reverse complement strand
TACATGCACGATAACATCACCACCCGTGTGGGTTGGAAGATGAGCTATAGAAACCTTCAAAATTGCCCTACTGACCACGGCCAACTTTTTCCATCCCAGAGTCTTAGAGTCAATAGGTACATGCACGATAACATCTTCACGCGTGTGGGTTGGAAGATGAGCTATGGAAGATGAGCTATGAGCTATGGTGCCCTACTAATCACCGCCAACTTTTTCCATCCCAGAGTCTTAGAGTCAATAGGTACATGCACGATAACATCTCCACGCGTGTGGGTTGGAAGATGAGCTATGAGAGATGAGCTATGAGCTTTGGTGCCCTACTAATCACCGCCAACTTTTTCCATCCCAGAGTCTTAGAGTCAATGGGTACATGCACGATAACATCACCACCCGTGTGGGTTGGAAGATGAGCTATGGAAGATGAGCTATGAGCTATGGTGCCCTACTAATCACCGCCAACTTTTTCCATCCCAGAGTCTTAGAGTCAATGGGTACATGCACGATAACATCTCCACGCGTGTGGGTTGGAAGATGAGCTATGGAAGATGAGCTATGAGCTATGGTGCCCTACTAATCACCGCCAACTTTTTCCATCCCAGAGTCTCAGAGTCAATGGGTACATGCACGATAACATCTCCACGCGTGTGGGTTGGAAGATGAGCTATGAGAGATGAGCTATGAGCTATGGTGCCCTACTGACCACGGCCAACTTTTTCCATCCCAGAGTCTTAGAGTCAATAGGTACATGCACGATAACATCTCCACGCGTGTGGGTTGGAAGATGAGCTATGGAAGATGAGCTATGAGCTATGGTGCCCTACTAATCACCGCCAACTTTTTCCATCCCAGAGTCTCAGAGTCAATGGGTACATGCACGATAACATCACCGCCCGTGTGGATTGGAAGATGAGCTATAGAAACCTTCAAAATTGCCCTACTGACCACGGCCAACTTTTCCCATCCCAGAGTCTTAGAGTCAATAGGTACATGCACGATAACATCTCCACGCGTGTGGGTTGGAAGATGAGCTATGAGAGATGAGCTATGAGCTATGGTGCCCTACTAATCACCGCCAACTTTTTCCATCCCAGAGTCTTAGAGTCAATAGGTACATGCACGATAACATCACCACCCGTGTGGGTTGGAAGATGAGCTATAGAAACCTTCAAAATTGCCCTACTGACCACGGCCAACTTTTTCCATCCCAGAGTCTTAGAGTCAATAGGTACATGCACGATAACATCACCACGCGTGTGGGTTGGAAGATGAGCTATGGAAGATGAGCTATGAGCTATGGTGCCCTACTAATCACCGCCAACTTTTTCCATCCCAGAGTCTCAGAGTCAATGGGTACATGCACGATAACATCACCACCCGTGTGGGTTGGAAGATGAGCTATAGAAACCTTCAAAATTGCCCTACTGACCACGGCCAACTTTTTCCATCCCAGAGTCTTAGAGTCAAATGGTACATGCACGATAACATCTCCACGCGTGTGGGTTGGAAGATGAGCTATGAGAGATGAGCTATGAGCTATGGTGCCCTACTAATCACCGCCAACTTTTTCCATCCCAGAGTCTCAGAGTCAATGGGTACATGCACGATAACATCACCACCCGTGTGGATTGGAAGATGAGCTATGAGAGATGAGCTATGAGCTATGGTGCCCTACTAATCACCGCCAACTTTTTCCATCCCAGAGTCTCAGAGTCAATGGGTACATGCACGATAACATCACCACCCGTGTGGATTGGAAGATGAGCTATGGAAACCTTCAAAATTGCGCTACTGACCACGGCCAACTTTTTCCATCCCAGAGTCTTAGAGTCAATAGGTACATGCACGATAACATCTCCACGCGTGTGGGTTGGAAAATGAGCTATGGAAGATGAGCTATGAGCTATGGTGCCCTACTAATCACCGCCAACTTTTTCCATCCCAGAGTCTTAGAGTCAATAGGTACATGCACGATAACATCTCCACGCGTGTGGGTTGGAAGATGAGCTATGAGAGATGAGCTATGAGCTATGGTGCCCTACTAATCACCGCCAACTTTTTCCATCCCAGAGTCTCAGAGTCAATGGGTACATGCACGATAACATCTCCACGCGTGTGGGTTGGAAGATGAGCTATGGAAGATGAGCTATGAGCTATGGTGCCCTACTAATCACCGCCAACTTTTCCATCTCAGAGTCTCAGAGTCAATGGGTACATGCACGATAACATCTCCACGCGTGTGGGTTGGAAGATGAGCTATGGAAGATGAGCTATGAGCTATGGTGCCCTACTAATCACCGCCAACTTTTTCCATCCCAGAGTCTCAGAGTCAATGGGTACATGCACGATAACATCTCCACGCGTGTGGGTTGGAAGATGAGCTATGGAAGATGAGCTATGGAAGATGAGCTATGAGCTATGGTGCCCTACTAATCACCGCCAACTTTTTCCATCCCAGAGTCTCAGAGTCAATGGGTACATGCACGATAACATCTCCACGCGTGTGGGTTGGAAGATGAGCTATGGAAGATGAGCTATGAGCTATGGTGCCCTACTAATCACCGCCAACTTTTTCCATCCCAGAGTCTCAGAGTCAATGGGTACATGCACGATAACATCTCCACGCGTGTGGGTTGGAAGATGAGCTATGGAAGATGAGCTATGAGCTATGGTGCCCTACTAATCACCGCCAACTTTTTCCATCCCAGAGTCTTAGAGTCAATAGGTACATGCACGATAACATCTCCACGCGTGTGGGTTGGAAGATGAGCTATGAGAGATGAGCTATGAGCTATGGTGCCCTACTAATCACCGCCAACTTTTTCCATCCCAGAGTCTCAGAGTCAATGGGTACATGCACGATAACATCACCACCCGTGTGGGTTGGAAGATGAGCTATGGAAGATGAGCTATGAGCTATGGTGCCCTACTAATCACCGCCAACTTTTTCCATCCCAGAGTCTCAGAGTCAATGGGTACATGCACGATAACATCACCACCCGTGTGGGTTGGAAGATGAGCTATAGAAACCTTCAAAATTGCGCTACTAATCACCGCCAACTTTTTCCATCCCAGAGTCTTAGAGTCAATAGGTACATGCACGATAACATCTCCACGCGTGTGGGTTGGAAGATGAGCTATGAGAGATGAGCTATGAGCTATGGTGCCCTACTAATCACCGCCAACTTTTTCCATCCCAGAGTCTTAGAGTCAATAGGTACATGCACGATAACATCTCCACGCGTGTGGGTTGGAAGATGAGCTATGAGAGATGAGCTATGAGCTATGGTGCCCTACTAATCACCGCCAACTTTTTCCATCCCAGAGTCTCAGAGTCAATGGGTACATGCACGATAACATCACCACGCGTGTGGGTTGGAAGATGAGCTATGGAAGATGAGCTATGGAAGATGAGCTATGAGCTATGGTGCCCTACTAATCACCGCCAACTTTTTCCATCCCAGAGTCTTAGAGTCAATGGGTACATGCACGATAACATCTCCACGCGTGTGGGTTGGAAGATGAGCTATGGAAGATGAGCTATGAGCTATGGTGCCCTACTAATCACCGCCAACTTTTTCCATCCCAGAGTCTTAGAGTCAATAGGTACATGCACGATAACATCTCCACGCGTGTGGGTTGGAAAATGAGCTATGGAAGATGAGCTATGAGCTATGGTGCCCTACTAATCACCGCCAACTTTTTCCATCCCAGAGTCTTAGAGTCAATGGGTACATGCACGATAACATCACCACCCGTGTGGATTGGAAGATGAGCTATGGAAATCTTCAAAATTGCCCTACTGACCACGGCCAACTTTTTCCATCCCAGAGTCTTAGAGTCAATGGGTACATGCACGATAACATCTCCACGCGTGTGGGTTGGAAGATGAGCTATGGAAGATGAGCTATGGAAGATGAGCTATGAGCTATGGTGCCCTACTAATCACCGCCAACTTTTTCCATCCCAGAGTGTTAGAGTCAATAGGTACATGCACGATAACATCTCCACGCGTGTGGGTTGGAAGATGAGCTATGGAATATGAGCTATGAGCTATGGTGCCCTACTAATCACCGCCAACTTTTTCCATCCCAGAGTCTCAGAGTCAATGGGTACATGCACGATAACATCACCACCCGTGTGGGTTGGAAGATGAGCTATAGAAACCTTCAAAATTGCGCTACTGACCACGGCCAACTTTTTCCATCCCAGAGTCTTAGAGTCAATAGGTACATGCACGATAACATCTCCACGCGTGTGGGTTGGAAGATGAGCTATGGAAGATGAGCTATGAGCTATGGTGCCCTACTAATCACCGCCAACTTTTTCCATCCCAGAGTCTTAGAGTCAATAGGTACATGCACGATAACATCTCCACGCGTGTGGGTTGGAAGATGAGCTATGGAAGATGAGCTATGAGCTATGGTGCCCTACTAATCACCGCCAACTTTTTCCATCCCAGAGTCTTAGAGTCAATAGGTACATGCACGATAACATCTCCACGCGTGTGGGTTGGAAGATGAGCTATGAGAGATGAGCTATGAGCTATGGTGCCCTACTAATCACCGCCAACTTTTTCCATCCCAGAGTCTTAGAGTCAATGGGTACATGCACGATAACATCATCACCCGTGTGGGTTGGAAGATGAGCTATGGAAGATGAGCTATGAGCTATGGTGCCCTACTAATCACCGCCAACTTTTTCCATCCCAGAGTCTTAGAGTCAATGGGTACATGCACGATAACATCTCCACGCGTGTGGGTTGGAAGATGAGCTATGGAAGATGAGCTATGAGCTATGGTGCCCTACTAATCACCGCCAACTTTTTCCATCCCAGAGTCTCAGAGTCAATGGGTACATGCACGATAACATCACCACCCGTGTGGGTTGGAAGATGAGCTATAGAAACCTTCAAAATTGCGCTACTAATCACCGCCAACTTTTTCCATCCCAGAGTCTTAGAGTCAATAGGTACATGCACGATAACATCTCCACGCGTGTGGGTTGGAAGATGAGCTATGAGAGATGAGCTATGAGCTATGGTGCCCTACTAATCACCGCCAACTTTTTCCATCCCAGAGTCTTAGAGTCAATAGGTACATGCACGATAACATCTCCACGCGTGTGGGTTGGAAGATGAGCTATGAGAGATGAGCTATGAGCTATGGTGCCCTACTAATCACCGCCAACTTTTTCCATCCCAGAGTCTCAGAGTCAATGGGTACATGCACGATAACATCACCACCCGTGTGGGTTGGAAGATGAGCTATAGAAACCTTCAAAATTGCCCTACTGACCACGGCCAACTTTTTCCATCCCAGAGTCTTAGAGTCAATAGGTACATGCACGATAACATCTCCACGCGTGTGGGTTGGAAGATGAGCTATGGAAGATGAGCTATGAGCTATGGTGCCCTACTAATCACCGCCAACTTTTTCCATCCCAGAGTCTTAGAGTCAATAGGTACATGCACGATAACATCTCCACGCGTGTGGGTTGGAAAATGAGCTATGGAAGATGAGCTATGAGCTATGGTGCCCTACTAATCACCGCCAACTTTTTCCATCCCAGAGTCTCAGAGTCAATGGGTACATGCACGATAACATCACCACCCGTGTGGGTTGGAAGATGAGCTATAGAAACCTTCAAAATTGCGCTACTAATCACCGCCAACTTTTTCCATCCCAGAGTCTTAGAGTCAATAGGTACATGCACGATAACATCTCCACGCGTGTGGGTTGGAAGATGAGCTATGAGAGATGAGCTATGAGCTATGGTGCCCTACTAATCACCGCCAGCTTTTTCCATCCCAGAGTCTTAGAGTCAATAGGTACATGCGCGATAACATCTCCACGCGTGTGGGTTGGAAGATGAGCTATGGAAGATGAGCTATGAGCTATGGTGCCCTACTAATCACCGCCAACTTTTTCCATCCCAGAGTCTCAGAGTCAATGGGTACATGCACGATAACATCACCACCCGTGTGGGTTGGAAGATGAGCTATAGAAACCTTCAAAATTGCCCTACTGACCACGGCCAACTTTTTCCATCCCAGAGTCTTAGAGTCAATAGGTACATGCACGATAACATCTCCACGCGTGTGGGTTGGAAAATGAGCTATGGAAGATGAGCTATGAGCTATGGTGCCCTACTAATCACCGCCAACTTTTTCCATCCCAGAGTCTTAGAGTCAATAGGTACATGCACGATAACATCTCCACGCGTGTGGGTTGGAAGATGAGCTATGGAAGATGAGCTATGAGCTATGGTGCCCTACTAATCACCGCCAACTTTTTCCATCCCAGAGTCTTAGAGTCAATGGGTACATGCACGATAACATCACCACCCGTGTGGGTTGGAAGATGAGCTATAGAAGATGAGCTATGAGCTATGGTGCCCTACTAATCACCGCCAACTTTTTCCATCCCAGAGTCTCAGAGTCAATGGGTACATGCACGATAACATCACCACCCGTGTGGGTTGGAAGATGAGCTATAGAAACCTTCAAAATTGCCCTACTGACCACGGCCAACTTTTTCCATCCCAGAGTCTTAGAGTCAATAGGTACATGCACGATAACATCTCCACGCGTGTGGGTTGGAAGATGAGCTATGAGAGATGAGCTATGAGCTATGGTGCCCTACTAATCACCGCCAACTTTTTCCATCCCAGAGTCTCAGAGTCAATGGGTACATGCACGATAACATCACCACCCGTGTGGGTTGGAAGATGAGCTATAGAAACCTTCAAAAATGCCCTACTGACCACGGCCAACTTTTTCCATCCCAGAGTCTTAGAGTCAATAGGTACATGCACGATAACATCTCCACGCGTGTGGGTTGGAAGATGAGCTATGGAAGATGAGCTATGAGCTATGGTGCCCTACTAATCACCGCCAACTTTTTCCATCCCAGAGTCTCAGAGTCAATGGGTACATGCACGATAACATCACCACCCGTGTGGGTTGGAAGATGAGCTATGGAAGATGAGCTATGGAAGATGAGCTATGAGCTATGGTGCCCTACTAATCACCGCCAGCTTTTTCCATCCCAGAGTCTTAGAGTCAATAGGTACATGCACGATAACATCTCCACGCGTGTGGGTTGGAAAATGAGCTATGGAAGATGAGCTATGAGCTATGGTGCCCTACTAATCACCGCCAACTTTTTCCATCCCAGAGTCTCAGAGTCAATGGGTACATGCACGATAACATCACCACCCGTGTGGGTTGGAAGATGAGCTATGGAAACCTTCAAAATTGCGCTACTAATCACCGCCAACTTTTTCCATCCCAGAGTCTCAGAGTCAATGGGTACATGCACGATAACATCTCCACGCGTGTGGGTTGGAAGATGAGCTATGGAAGATGAGCTATGAGCTATGGTGCCCTACTAATCACCGCCAACTTTTTCCATCCCAGAGTCTCAGAGTCAATGGGTACATGCACGATAACATCACCACCCGTGTGGGTTGGAAGATGAGCTATAGAAACCTTCAAAATTGCCCTACTGACCACGGCCAACTTTTTCCATCCCAGAGTCTTAGAGTCAATAGGTACATGCACGATAACATCTCCACGCGTGTGGGTTGGAAGATGAGCTATAGAAACCTTCAAAATTGCCCTACTGACCACGGCCAACTTTTTCCATCCCAGAGTCTTAGAGTCAATAGGTACATGCACGATAACATCTCCACGCGTGTGGGTTGGAAGATGAGCTATGGAAGATGAGCTATGAGCTATGGTGCCCTACTAATCACCGCCAACTTTTTCCATCCCAGAGTCTCAGAGTCAATGGGTACATGCACGATAACATCACCACCCGTGTGGGTTGGAAGATGAGCTATAGAAACCTTCAAAATTGCCCTACTGACCACGGCCAACTTTTTCCATCCCAGAGTCTTAGAGTCAATAGGTACATGCACGATAACATCTCCACGCGTGTGGGTTGGAAGATGAGCTATGGAAGATGAGCTATGAGCTATGGTGCCCTACTAATCACCGCCAACTTTTTCCATCCCAGAGTCTCAGAGTCAATGGGTACATGCACGATAACATCACCACCCGTGTGGATTGGAAGATGAGCTATGGAAACCTTCAAAATTGCCCTACTGACCACGGACAACTTTTTCCATCCCAGAGTCTTAGAGTCAATAGGTACATGCACGATAACATCTCCACGCGTGTGGGTTGGAAGATGAGCTATGAGAGATGAGCTATGAGCTATGGTGCCCTACTAATCACCGCCAACTTTTTCCATCCCAGAGTCTTAGAGTCAATAGGTACATGCACGATAACATCTCCACGCGTGTGGGTTGGAAGATGAGCTATGAGAGATGAGCTATGAGCTATGGTGCCCTACTAATCACCGCCAACTTTTTCCATCCCAGAGTCTCAGAGTCAATGGGTACATGCACGATAACATCACCACCCGTGTGGGTTGGAAGATGAGCTATAGAAACCTTCAAAATTGCGCTACTAATCACCGCCAACTTTTTCCATCCCAGAGTCTTAGAGTCAATAGGTACATGCACGATAACATCTCCACGCGTGTGGGTTGGAAGATGAGCTATGAGAGATGAGCTATGAGCTATGGTGCCCTACTAATCACCGCCAACTTTTTCCATCCCAGAGTCTTAGAGTCAATAGGTACATGCACGATAACATCTCCACGCGTGTGGGTTGGAAGATGAGCTATGAGAGATGAGCTATGAGCTATGGTGCCCTACTAATCACCGCCAACTTTTTCCATCCCAGAGTCTCAGAGTCAATGGGTACATGCACGATAACATCACCACCCGTGTGGGTTGGAAGATGAGCTATAGAAACCTTCAAAATTGCCCTACTGACCACGGCCAACTTTTTCCATCCCAGAGTCTTAGAGTCAATAGGTACATGCACGATAACATCTCCACGCGTGTGGGTTGGAAGATGAGCTATGGAAGATGAGCTATGAGCTATGGTGCCCTACTAATCACCGCCAACTTTTTCCATCCCAGAGTCTTAGAGTCAATAGGTACTGCTATGGAAGATGAGCTATGAGCTATGGTGCCCTACTAATCACCGCCAACTTTTTCCATCCCAGAGTCTCAGAGTCAATGGGTACATGCACGATAACATCACCACCTGTGTGGGTTGGAAGATGAGCTATAGAAACCTTCAAAATTGCCCTACTGACCACGGCCAACTTTTTCCATCCCAGAGTCTTAGAGTCAATAGGTACATGCACGATAACATCTCCACGCGTGTGGGTTGGAAGATGAGCTATGGAAGATGAGCTATGAGCTATGGTGCCCTACTAATCACCGCCAGCTTTTTCCATCCCAGAGTCTTAGAGTCAATAGGTACATGCACGATAACATCTCCACGCGTGTGGGTTGGAAGATGAGCTATAGAAACCTTCAAAATTGCGCTACTAATCACCGCCAACTTTTTCCATCCCAGAGTCTTAGAGTCAATGGGTACATGCACGATAACATCACCACCCGTGTGGGTTGGAAGATGAGCTATGGAAGATGAGCTATGAGCTATGGTGCCCTACTAATCACCGCCAACTTTTTCCATCCCAGAGTCTCAGAGTCAATGGGTACATGCATGATAATATCACCACCCGTGTGGGTTGGAAGATGAGCTATGGAAACCTTCAAAATTGCGCTACTAATCACCGCCAACTTTTTCCATCCCAGAGTCTCAGAGTCAATGGGTACATGCACGATAACATCTCCACGCGTGTGGGTTGGAAGATGAGCTATGGAAGATGAGCTATGAGCTATGGTGCCCTACTAATCACCGCCAACTTTTTCCATCCCAGAGTCTCAGAGTCAATTGGTACATGCACGATAACATCTCCACGCGTGTGGGTTGGAAGATGAGCTATGAGAGATGAGCTATGAGCTATGGTGCCCTACTAATCACCGCCAACTTTTTCCATCCCAGAGTCTCAGAGTCAATGGGTACATGCACGATAACATCACCACCCGCGTGGGTTGGAAGATGAGCTATAGAAACCTTCAAAATTGCCCTACTGACCACGGCCAACTTTTTCCATCCCAGAGTCTTAGAGTCAATAGGTACATGCACGATAACATCTCCACGCGTGTGGGTTGGAAGATGAGCTATGAGAGATGAGCTATGAGCTATGGTGCCCTACTAATCACCGCCAACTTTTTCCATCCCAGAGTCTCAGAGTCAATGGGTACATGCACGATAACATCTCCACGCGTGTGGGTTGGAAGATGAGCTATAGAAACCTTCAAAATTGCCCTACTGACCACGGCCAACTTTTTCCATCCCAGAGTCTTAGAGTCAATAGGTACATGCACGATAACATCTCCACGCGTGTGGGTTGCAAAATGAGCTATGGAAGATGAGCTATGAGCTATGGTGCCCTACTAATCACCGCCAACTTTTTCCATCCCAGAGTCTCAGAGTCAATGGGTACATGCACGATAACATCACCACCCGTGTGGGTTGGAAGATGAGCTATGAGAGATGAGCTATGAGCTATGGTGCCCTACTAATCACCGCCAACTTTTTCCATCCCAGAGTCTCAGAGTCAATGGGTACATGCACGATAACATCTCCACGCGTGTGGGTTGGAAGATGAGCTATGGTGCCCTACTAATCACCGCCAACTTTTTCCATCCCAGAGTCTCAGAGTCAATGGGTACATGCACGATAACATCACCACCCGTGTGGGTTGGAAGATGAGCTATAGAAACCTTCAAAATTGCCCCTACTGACTACGGCCAACTTTTTCCATCCCAGAGTCTTAGAGTCAATAGGTACATGCACGATAACATCACCACCCGTGTGGGTTGGAAGATGAGCTATGGAAGATGAGCTATGAGCTATGGTGCCCTACTAATCACCGCCAGCTTTTTCCATCCCAGAGTCTTAGAGTCAATAGGTACATGCACGATAACATCTCCACGCGTGTGGGTTGGAAAATGAGCTATGGAAGATGAGCTATGAGCTATGGTGCCCTACTAATCACCGCCAACTTTTTCCATCCCAGAGTCTTAGAGTCGATAGGTACATGCACGATAACATCTCCACGCGTGTGGGTTGGAAGATGAGCTATGAGAGATGAGCTATGAGCTATGGTGCCCTACTACTCACCGCCAACTTTTTCCATCCCAGAGTCTTAGAGTCAATAGGTACATGCACGATAACATTACCACCCGTGTGGGTTGGAAGATGAGCTATGGAAACCTTCAAAATTGCGCTACTAATCACCGCCAACTTTTTCCATCCCAGAGTCTCAGAGTCAATGGGTACATGCACGATAACATCTCCACGCGTGTGGGTTGGAAGATGAGCTATAGAAACCTTCAAAATTGCCCTACTGACCACGGCCAACTTTTTCCATCCCAGAGTCTTAGAGTCAATAGGTACATGCACGATAACATCTCCACGCGTGTGGGTTGGAAGATGAGCTATGGAAGATGAGCTATGAGCTATCGTGCCCTACTAATCACCGCCAACTTTTTCCATCCCAGAGTCTCAGAGTCAATGGGTACATGCACGATAACATCACCACCCGTGTGGGTTGGAAGATGAGCTATAGAAACCTTCAAAATTGCCCTACTGACCACGGCCAACTTTTTCCATCCCAGAGTCTTAGAGTCAATAGGTACATGCACGATAACATCTCCACGCGTGTGGGTTGGAAGATGAGCTATGCAAGATGAGCTATGAGCTATCGTGCCCTACTAATCACCGCCAACTTTTTCCATCCCAGAGTCTCAGAGTCAATGGGTACATGCACGATAACATCACCACCCGTGTGGATTGGAAAATGAGCTATGGAAGATGAGCTATGAGCTATGGTGCCCTACTAATCACCGCCAACTTTTTCCATCCCAGAGTCTCAGAGTCAATGGGTACATGCACGATAACATCACCACCCGTGTGGGTTGGAAGATGAGCTATAGAAACCTTCAAAATTGCCCTACTGACCACGGCCAACTTTTTCCATCCCAGAGTCTTAGAGTCAATAGGTACATGCACGATAACATCTCCACGCGTGTGGGTTGGAAGATGAGCTATGGAAGATGAGCTATGAGCTATGGTGCCCTACTAATCACCGCCAACTTTTTCATCCCAGAGTCTCAGAGTCAATGGGTACATGCACGATAACATCACCACCCGTGTGGGTTGGAAGATGAGCTATGGAAACCTTCAAAATTGCGCTACTAATCACCGCCAACTTTTTCCATCCCAGAGTCTCAGAGTCAATGGGTACATGCACGATAACATCTCCACGCGTGTGGGTTGGAAGATGAGCTATGGAAGATGAGCTATGAGCTATGGTGCCCTACTAATCACCGCCAACTTTTTCCATCCCAGAGTCTCAGAGTCAATGGGTACATGCACGATAACATCACCACCCGTGTGGGTTGGAAAATGAGCTATGGAAGATGAGCTATGAGCTATGGTGCCCTACTAATCACCGCCAACTTTTTCCATCCCAGAGTCTCAGAGTCAATGGGTACATGCACGATAACATCTCCACGCGTGTGGGTTGGAAGATGAGCTATGAGAGATGAGCTATGAGCTATGGTGCCCTACTAATCACCGCCAACTTTTTCCATCCCAGAGTCTCAGAGTCAATGGGTACATGCACGATAACATCACCACCCGTGTGGGTTGGAAGATGAGCTATGGAAGATGAGCTATGAGCTATGGTGCCCTACTAATCACCGCCAACTTTTTTCATCCCAGAGTCTCAGAGTCAATGGGTACAGGCACGATAACATCACCACGCGTGTGGGTTGGAAAATGAGCTATGGAAGATGAGCTATGAGCTATGGTGCCCTACTAATCACCGCCAACTTTTTCCATCCCAGAGTCTTAGAGTCAATAGGTACATGCACGATAACATCTCCACGCGTGTGGGTTGGAAGATGAGCTATGAGAGATGAGCTATGAGCTATGGTGCCCTACTAATCACCGCCAACTTTTTCCATCCCAGAGTCTCAGAGTCAATGGGTACATGCACGATAACATCACCACCCGTGTGGGTTGGAAGATGAGCTATAGAAACCTTCAAAATTGCCCTACTGACCACGGCCAACTTTTTCCATCCCAGAGTCTTAGAGTCAATAGGTACATGCACGATAACATCTCCACGCGTGTGGGTTGGAAGATGAGCTATGAGAGATGAGCTATGAGCTATGGTGCCCTACTAATCACAGCCAAATTTTTCCATCCCAGAGTCTTAGAGTCAATAGGTACATGCACGATAACATCACCACCCGTGTTTGTTGGAAGATGAGCTATGGAAACCTTCAAAATTGCGCTACTAATCACCGCCAACTTTTTCCATCCCAGAGTCTCAGAGTCAATGGGTACATGCACGATAACATCTCCACGCGTGTGGGTTGGAAGATGAGCTATGGAAGATGAGCTATGAGCTATGGTGCCCTACTAATCACCGCCAACTTTTTCCATCCCAGAGTCTCAGAGTCAATGGGTACATGCACGATAACATCACCACCCGTGTGGGTTGGAAGATGAGCTATAGAAACCTTCAAAATTGCCCTACTGACCACGGCCAACTTTTTCCATCCCAGAGTCTTAGAGTCAATAGGTACATGCACGATAACATCTCCACGCGTGTGGGTTGGAAAATGAGCTATGGAAGATGAGCTATGAGCTATGGTGCCCTACTAATCACCGCCAACTTTTTCCATCCCAGAGTCTTAGAGTCAATAGGTACATGCACGATAACATCTCCACGCGTGTGGGTTGGAAGATGAGCTATGAGAGATGAGCTATGAGCTATGGTGCCCTACTAATCACCGCCAACTTTTTCCATCCCAGATTCTTAGAGTCAATAGGTACATGCACGATAACATCTCCACGCGTGTGGGTTGGAAGATGAGCTATGAGAGATGAGCTATGAGCTATGGTGCCCTACTAATCACCGCCAACTTTTTCCATCCCAGAGTCTCAGAGTCAATGGGTACATGCACGATAACATCACCACCCGTGTGGGTTGGAAGATGAGCTATGGAAGATGAGCTATGAGCTATGGTGCCCTACTAATCACCGCCAACTTTTTCCATCCCAGAGTCTCAGAGTCAATGGGTACATGCACGATAACATCTCCACGCGTGTGGGTTGGAAGATGAGCTATGGAAGATGAGCTATGAGCTATGGTGCCCTACTAATCACCGCCAACTTTTTCCATCCCAGAGTCTCAGAGTCAATGGGTACATGCACGATAACATCACCACCCGTGTGGGTTGGAAGATGAGCTATGGAAGATGAGCTATGAGCTATGGTGCCCTACTAATCACCGCCAACTTTTCCATCCCAGAGTCTCAGAGTCAATGGGTACATGCACGATAACATCTCCACGCGTGTGGGTTGGAAGATGAGCTATGGAAGATGAGCTATGAGCTATGGTGCCCTACTGACCACGGCCAACTTTTTCCATCCCAGAGTCTTAGAGTCAATAGGTACATGCACGATAACATCACCACCCGTGTGGGTTGGAAGATGAGCTATGGAAACCTTCAAAATTGCCCTACTAATCACCGCCAACTTTTTCCATCCCAGAGTCTCAGAGTCAATGGGTACATGCACGATAACATCACCACCCGTGTGGGTTGGAAGATGAGCTATGGAAACCTTCAAAATTGCCATACTAATCACCGCCAACTTTTTCCATCCCAGAGTCTCAGAGTCAATGGGTACATGCACGATAACATCACCACCCGTGTGGGTTGGAAGATGAGCTATAGAAACCTTCAAAATTGCCCTACTGACCACGGCCAACTTTTTCCATCCCAGAGTCTTAGAGTCAATAGGTACATGCACGATAACATCTCCACGCGTGTGGGTTGGAAGATGAGCTATGGAAGATGAGCTATGAGCTATGGTGCCCTACTAATCACCGCCAACTTTTTCCATCCCAGAGTCTTAGAGTCAATAGGTACATGCACGATAACATCTCCACGCGTGTGGGTTGGAAGATGAGCTATGGAAGATGAGCTATGAGCTATGGTGCCCTACTAATCACCGCCAACTTTTTCCATCCCAGAGTCTCAGAGTCAATGGGTACATGCACGATAACATCACCACCCGTGTGGGTTGGAAGATGAGCTATGAGCTATGGTGCCCTACTAATCACCGCCAACTTTTTCCATCCCAGAGTCTCAGAGTCAATGGGTACATGCACGATAACATCACCACCCGTGTGGGTTGGAAGATGAGCTATAGAAACCTTCAAAATTGCCCTACTGACCACGGCCAACTTTTTCCATCCCAGAGTCTTAGAGTCAATAGGTACATGCACGATAACATCTCCACGCGTGTGGGTTGGAAGATGAGCTATGGAAGATGAGCTATGAGCTATGGTGCCCTACTAATCACCGCCAACTTTTTCCATCCCAGAGTCTCAGAGTCAATGGGTACATGCACGATAACATCACCACCCGTGTGGGTTGGAAGATGAGCTATGGAAACCTTCAAAATTGCGCTACTAATCACCGCCAACTTTTTCCATCCCAGAGTCTTAGAGTCAATAGGTACATGCACGATAACATCTCCACGCGTGTGGGTTGGAAGATGAGCTATGGAAGATGAGCTATGAGCTATGGTGCCCTACTAATCACCGCCAACTTTTTCCATCCCAGAGTCTTAGAGTCAATAGGTACATGCACGATAACATCTCCACGCGTGTGGGTTGGAAAATGAGCTATGGAAGATGAGCTATGAGCTATGGTGCCCTACTAATCACCGCCAACTTTTTCCATCCCAGAGTCTCAGAGTCAATGGGTACATGCACGATAACATCACCACCCGTGTGGGTTGGAAGATGAGCTATGAGAGATGAGCTATGAGCTATGGTGCCCTACTAATCACCGCCAGCTTTTTCCATCCCAGAGTCTTAGAGTCAATAGGTACATGCACGATAACATCTCCACGCGTGTGGGTTGGAAGATGAGCTATGGAAGATGAGCTATGAGCTATGGTGCCCTACTAATCACCGCCAACTTTTTCCATCCCAGAGTCTCAGAGTCAATGGGTACATGCACTATAACATCACCACCCGTGTGGGTTGGAAGATGAGCTATAGAAACCTTCAAAATTGCCCTACTGACCACGGCCAACTTTTTCCATCCCAGAGTCTTAGAGTCAATAGGTACATGCACGATAACATCTCCACGCGTGTGGGTTGGAAGATGAGCTATGGAAGATGAGCTATGAGCTATGGTGCCCTACTAATCACCGCCAACTTTTTCCATCCCAGAGTCTCAGAGTCAATGGGTACATGCACGATAACATCACCACCCGTGTGGGTTGGAAGATGAGCTATAGAAACCTTCAAAATTGCCCTACTGACCACGGCCAACTTTTTCCATCCCAGAGTCTTAGAGTCAATAGGTACATGCACGATAACATCTCCACGCGTGTGGGTTGGAAGATGAGCTATGAGAGATGAGCTATGAGCTATGGTGCCCTACTAATCACCGCCAACTTTTTCCATCCCAGAGTCTCAGAGTCAATGGGTACATGCACGATAACATCACCACCCGTGTGGGTTGGAAGATGAGCTATGGTGCCCTACTAATCACCGCCAGCTTTTTCCATCCCAGAGTCTTAGAGTCAATAGGTACATGCACGATAACATCTCCACGCGTGTGGGTTGGAAAATGAGCTATGGAAGATGAGCTATGAGCTATGGTGCCCTACTAATCACCGCCAACTTTTTCCATCCCAGAGTCTTAGAGTCAATAGGTACATGCACGATAACATCTCCACGCGTGTGGGTTGGAAAATGAGCTATGGAAGATGAGCTATGAGCTATGGTGCCCTACTAATCACCGCCAACTTTTTCCATCCCAGAGTCTTAGAGTCAATGGGTACATGCACGATAACATCACCGCCCGTGTGGATTGGAAGATGAGCTATGGAAACCTTCAAAATTGCGCTACTAATCACCGCCAACTTTTTCCATCCCAGAGTCTTAGAGTCAATAGGTACATGCACGATAACATCTCCACGCGTGTGGGTTGGAAGATGAGCTATGAGCTATGGTGCCCTACTAATCACCGCCAACTTTTTCCATCCCAGAGTCTCAGAGTCAATGGGTACATGCACGATAACATCACCACCCGTGTGGGTTGGAAGATGAGCTATGGAAACCTTCAAAATTGCGCTACTAATCACCGCCAACTTTTTCCATCCCAGAGTCTCAGAGTCAATGGTACATGCACGATAACATCTCCACGCGTGTGGGTTGGAAGATGAGCTATGGAAGATGAGCTATGAGCTATGGTGCCCTACTAATCACCGCCAACTTTTTCCATCCCAGAGTCTTAGAGTCAATAGGTACATGCACGATAACATCTCCACGCGTGTGGGTTGGAAGATGAGCTATGAGAGATGAGCTATGAGCTATGGTGCCCTACTACTCACCGCCAACTTTTTCCATCCCAGAGTCTTAGAGTCAATAGGTACATGCACGATAACATTACCACCCGTGTGGGTTGGAAGATGAGCTATGGAAACCTTCAAAATTGCGCTACTAATCACCGCCAACTTTTTCCATCCCAGAGTCTCAGAGTCAATGGGTACATGCACGATAACATCTCCACGCGTGTGGGTTGGAAGATGAGCTATAGAAACCTTCAAAATTGCCCTACTGACCACGGCCAACTTTTTCCATCCCAGAGTCTTAGAGTCAATAGGTACATGCACGATAACATCTCCACGCGTGTGGGCTGGAAGATGAGCTATGAGAGATGAGCTATGAGCTATGGTGCCCTACTAATCACCGCCAACTTTTTCCATCCCAGAGTCTTAGAGTCAATAGGTACATGCACGATAACATCACCACCCGTGTGGGTTGGAAGATGAGCTATGGAAACCTTCAAAATTGCGCTACTAATCACCGCCAACTTTTTCCATCCCAGAGTCTCAGAGTCAATGGGTACATGCACGATAACATCTCCACGCGTGTGGGTTGGAAGATGAGCTATGGAAGATGAGCTATGAGCTATGGTGCCCTACTAATCACGGCCAACTTTTTCCATCCCAGAGTCTTAGAGTCAATAGGTACATGCACGATAACATCTCCACGCGTGTGGGTTGGAAGATGAGCTATGAGAGATGAGCTATGAGCTATGGTGCCCTACTAATCACCGCCAACTTTTTCCATCCCAGAGTCTCAGAGTCAATGGGTACATGCACGATAACATCACCACCCGTGTGGGTTGGAAGATGAGCTATGAGAGATGAGCTATGAGCTATGGTGCCCTACTAATCACCGCCAGCTTTTTCCATCCCAGAGTCTTAGAGTCAATAGGTACATGCACGATAACATCTCCACGCGTGTAGGTTGGAAAATGAGCTATGGAAGATGAGCTATGAGCTATGGTGCCCTACTAATCACCGCCAACTTTTTCCATCCCAGAGTCTTAGAGTCAATAGGTACATGCACGATAACATCTCCACGCGTGTGGGTTGGAAAATGAGCTATGGAAGATGAGCTATGAGCTATGGTGCCCTACTAATCACCGCCAACTTTTTCCATCCCAGAGTCTTAGAGTCAATGGGTACATGCACGATAACATCACCGCCCGTGTGGATTGGAAGATGAGCTATGGAAACCTTCAAAATTGCGCTACTAATCACCGCCAACTTTTTCCATCCCAGAGTCTTAGAGTCAATAGGTACATGCACGATAACATCTCCACGCGTGTGGGTTGGAAGATGAGCTATGGAAGATGAGCTATGAGCTATGGTGCCCTACTAATCACCGCCAACTTTTTCCATCCCAGAGTCTCAGAGTCAATGGGTACATGCACGATAACATCACCACCCGTGTGGGTTGGAAGATGAGCTATGGAAACCTTCAAAATTGCGCTACTAATCACCGCCAACTTTTTCCATCCCAGAGTCTCAGAGTCAATGGGTACATGCACGATAACATCTCCACGCGTGTGGGTTGGAAGATGAGCTATGGAAGATGAGCTATGAGCTATGGTGCCCTACTAATCACCGCCAACTTTTTCCATCCCAGAGTCTTAGAGTCAATAGGTACATGCACGATAACATCTCCACGCGTGTGGGTTGGAAGATGAGCTATGAGAGATGAGCTATGAGCTATGGTGCCCTACTACTCACCGCCAACTTTTTCCATCCCAGAGTCTTAGAGTCAATAGGTACATGCACGATAACATTACCACCCGTGTGGGTTGGAAGATGAGCTATGGAAACCTTCAAAATTGCGCTACTAATCACCGCCAACTTTTTCCATCCCAGAGTCTCAGAGTCAATGGGTACATGCACGATAACATCTCCACGCGTGTGGGTTGGAAGATGAGCTATAGAAACCTTCAAAATTGCCCTACTGACCACGGCCAACTTTTTCCATCCCAGAGTCTTAGAGTCAATAGGTACATGCACGATAACATCTCCACGCGTGTGGGTTGGAAGATGAGCTATGAGAGATGAGCTATGAGCTATGGTGCCCTACTAATCACCGCCAACTTTTTCCATCCCAGAGTCTTAGAGTCAATAGGTACATGCACGATAACATCACCACCCGTGTGGGTTGGAAGATGAGCTATGGAAACCTTCAAAATTGCGCTACTAATCACCGCCAACTTTTTCCATCCCAGAGTCTCAGAGTCAATGGGTACATGCACGATAACATCTCCACGCGTGTGGGTTGGAAGATGAGCTATGGAAGATGAGCTATGAGCTATGGTGCCCTACTAATCACCGCCAACTTTTTCCATCCCAGAGTCTCAGAGTCAATGGGTACATGCACGATAACATCACCACCCGTGTGGGTTGGAAGATGAGCTATGGAAGATGAGCTATGAGCTATGGTGCCCTACTAATCACCGCCAACTTTTTCCATCCCAGAGTCTTAGAGTCAATAGGTACATGCACGATAACATCTCCACCCGTGTGGGTTGGAAAATGAGCTATGGAAGATGAGCTATGAGCTATGGTGCCCTACTAATCACCGCCAACTTTTTCCATCCCAGAGTCTTAGAGTCAATAGGTACATGCACGATAACATCTCCACGCGTGTGGGTTGGAAGATGAGCTATGAGAGATGAGCTATGAGCTATGGTGCCCTACTAATCACCGCCAACTTTTTCCATCCCAGAGTCTTAGAGTCAATAGGTACATGCACGATAACATCTCCACGCGTGTGGGTTGGAAGATGAGCTATGAGAGATGAGCTATGAGCTATGGTGCCCTACTAATCACCGCCAACTTTTTCCATCCCAGAGTCTCAGAGTCAATGGGTACATGCACGATAACATCACCACCCGTGTGGGTTGGAAGATGAGCTATGGAAGATGAGCTATGAGCTATGGTGCCCTACTAATCACCGCCAACTTTTTCCATCCCAGAGTCTCAGAGTCAATGGGTACATGCACGATAACATCTCCACGCGTGTGGGTTGGAAGATGAGCTATGGAAGATGAGCTATAAGCTATGGTGCCCTACTAATCACCGCCAACTTTTTCCATCCCAGAGTCTCAGAGTCAATGGGTACATGCACGATAACATCTCCACGCGTGTGGGTTGGAAGATGAGCTATGGAAGATGAGCTATGAGCTATGGTGCCCTACTAATCACCGCCAACTTTTTCCATCCCAGAGTCTCAGAGTCAATGGGTACATGCACGATAACATCACCACCCGTGTGGGTTGGAAGATGAGCTATGGAAGATGAGCTATGAGCTATGGTGCCCTACTAATCACCGCCAACTTTTTCCATCCCAGAGTCTTAGAGTCAATAGGTACATGCACGATAACATCTCCACGCGTGTGGGTTGGAAGATGAGCTATGAGAGATGAGCTATGAGCTATGGTGCCCTACTAATCACCGCCAACTTTTTCCATCCCAGAGTCTCAGAGTCAATAGGTACATGCACGATAACATCACCACCCGTGTGGGTTGGAAGATGAGCTATGGAAGATGAGCTATGGTGCCCTACTAATCACCGCCAACTTTTTCCATCCAAGAGTCTCAGAGTCAATGGGTACATGCACGATAACATCACCACCCGTGTGGGTTGGAAGATGAGCTATAGAAACCTTCAAAATTGCCCTACTGACCACGGCCAACTTTTTCCATCCCAGAGTCTTAGAGTCAATAGGTACATGCACGATAACATCTCCACGCGTGTGGGTTGGAAGATGAGCTATGGAAGATGAGCTATGAGCTATGGTGCCCTACTAATCACCGCCAACTTTTTCCATCCCAGAGTCTTAGAGTCAATAGGTACATGCACGATAACATCTCCACGCGTGTGGGTTAGAAGATGAGCTATGAGAGATGAGCTATGAGAGATGAGCTATGAGCTATGGTGCCCTACTAATCACCGCCAACTTTTTCCATCCCAGAGTCTCAGAGTCAATGGGTACATGCACGATAACATCACCACCCGTGTGGGTTGGAAGATGAGCTATAGAAACCTTCAAAATTGCCCTACTGACCACGGCCAACTTTTTCCATCCCAGAGTCTTAGAGTCAATAGGTACATGCACGATAACATCTCCACGCGTGTGGGTTGGAAAATGAGCTATGGAAGATGAGCTATGAGCTATGGTGCCCTACTAATCACCGCCAACTTTTTCCATCCCAGAGTCTCAGAGTCAATGGGTACATGCACGATAACATCTCCACGCGTGTGGGTTGGAAGATGAGCTATGAGAGATGAGCTATGAGCTATGGTGCCCTACTAATCACCGCCAACTTTTTCCATCCCAGAGTCTCAGAGTCAATGGGTACATGCACGATAACATCACCACCCGTGTGGGTTGGAAGATGAGCTATGAGAGATGAGCTATGAGCTATGGTGCCCTACTAATCACCGCCAACTTTTTCCATCCCAGAGTCTCAGAGTCAATGGGTACATGCACGATAACATCACCACCCGTGTGGGTTGGAAGATGAGCTATAGAAACCTTCAAAATTGCCCTACTGACCACGGCCAACTTTTTCCATCCCAGAGTCTTAGAGTCAATAGGTACATGCACGATAACATCTCCACGCGTGTGGGTTGGAAGATGAGCTATGGAAGATGAGCTATGAGCTATGGTGCCCTACTAATCACCGCCAACTTTTTCCATCCCAGAGTCTCAGAGTCAATGGGTACATGCACGATAACATCACCACCCGTGTGGGTTGGAAGATGAGCTATGGAAACCTTCAAAATTGCGCTACTAATCACCGCCAACTTTTTCCATCCCAGAGTCTCAGAGTCAATGGGTACATGCACGATAACATCACCACCCGTGTGGGTTGGAAGATGAGCTATAGAAACCTTCAAAATTGCGCTACTAATCACCGCCAACTTTTTCCATCCCAGAGTCTTAGAGTCAATAGGTACATGCACGATAACATCTCCACGCGTGTGGGTTGGAAGATGAGCTATGGGAGATGAGCTATGAGCTATGGTGCCCTACTAATCACCGCCAACTTTTTCCATCCCAGAGTCTTAGAGTCAATAGGTACATGCACGATAACATCTCCACGCGTGTGGGTTGGAAGATGAGCTATGGAAGATGAGCTATGAGCTATGGTGCCCTACTAATCACCGCCAACTTTTTCCATCCCAGAGTCTCAGAGTCAATGGGTACATGCACGATAACATCACCACCCGTGTGGGTTGGAAGATGAGCTATAGAAACCTTCAAAATTGCCCTACTGACCACGGCCAACTTTTTCCATCCCAGAGTCTTAGAGTCAATAGGTACATGCACGATAACATCTCCACGCGTGTGGGTTGGAAGATGAGCTATGGAAGATGAGCTATGAGCTATGGTGCCCTACTAATCACCGCCAGCTTTTTCCATCCCAGAGTCTTAGAGTCAATAGGTACATGCACGATAACATCTCCACGCGTGTGGGTTGGAAGATGAGCTATAGAAACCTTCAAAATTGCGCTACTAATCACCGCCAACTTTTTCCATCCCAGAGTCTTAGAGTCAATGGGTACATGCACGATAACATCACCACCCGTGTGGGTTGGAAGATGAGCTATGGAAGATGAGCTATGAGCTATGGTGCCCTACTAATCACCGCCAACTTTTTCCATCCCAGAGTCTTAGAGTCAATGGGTACATGCACGATAACATCTCCACGCGTGTGGGTTGGAAGATGAGCTATGAGAGATGAGCTATGAGCTATGGTGCCCTACTAATCACCGCCAACTTTTTCCATCCCAGAGTCTCAGAGTCAATGGGTACATGCACGATAACATCTCCACGCGTGTGGGTTGGAAGATGAGCTATGGAAGATGAGCTATGAGCTATGGTGCCCTACTAATCACCGCCAACTTTTTCCATCCCAGAGTCTCAGAGTCAATGGGTACATGCACGATAACATCACCACCCGTGTGGGTTGGAAGATGAGCTATGGAAACCTTCAAAATTGCGCTACTAATCACCGCCAACTTTTTCCATCCCAGAGTCTTAGAGTCAATAGGTACATGCACGATAACATCTCCACGCGTGTGGGTTGGAAGATGAGCTATGAGAGATGAGCTATGAGCTATGGTGCCCTACTAATCACCGCCAACTTTTTCCATCCCAGAGTCTCAGAGTCAATGGGTACATGCACGATAACATCACCACCCGTGTGGGTTGGAAGATGAGCTATAGAAACCTTCAAAATTGCCCTACTGACCACGGCCAACTTTTTCCATCCCAGAGTCTCAGAGTCAATGGGTACATGCACGATAACATCTCCACGCGTGTGGGTTGGAAGATGAGCTATGAGAGATGAGCTATGAGCTATGGTGCCCTACTAATCACCGCCAACTTTTTCCATCCCAGAGTCTCAGAGTCAATGGGTACATGCACGATAACATCTCCACGCGTGTGGGTTGGAAGATGAGCTATGAGAGATGAGCTATGAGCTATGGTGCCCTACTAATCACCGCCAACTTTTTCCATCCCAGAGTCTCAGAGTCAATGGGTACATGCACGATAACATCACCACCCGTGTGGGTTGGAAGATGAGCTATGGAAGATGAGCTATGAGCTATGGTGCCCTACTAATCACCGCCAACTTTTTCCATCCCAGAGTCTCAGAGTCAATGGGTACATGCACGATAACATCACCACCCGTGTGGGTTGGAAGATGAGCTATGAGAGATGAGCTATGAGCTATGGTGCCCTACTAATCACCGCCAACTTTTTCCATCCCAGAGTCTCAGAGTCAATGGGTACATGCACGATAACATCACCACCCGTGTGGTTTGGAAGATGAGCTATAGAAACCTTCAAAATTGCCCTACTGACCACGGCCAACTTTTTCCATCCCAGAGTCTTAGAGTCAATAGGTACATGCACGATAACATCTCCACGCGTGTGGGTTGGAAGATGAGCTATGGAAGATGAGCTATGAGCTATGGTGCCCTACTAATCACCGCCAACTTTTTCCATCCCAGAGTCTCAGAGTCAATGGGTACATGCACGATAACATCACCACCCGTGTGGGTTGGAAGATGAGCTATGGAAACCTTCAAAATTGCGCTACTAATCACCGCCAACTTTTTCCATCCCAGAGTCTCAGAGTCAATGGGTACATGCACGATAACATCACCACCCGTGTGGGTTGGAAGATGAGCTATAGAAACCTTCAAAATTGCCCTACTGACCACGGCCAACTTTTTCCATCCCAGAGTCTTAGAGTCAATAGGTACATGCACGATAACATCTCCACGCGTGTGGGTTGGAAGATGAGCTATGGAAGATGAGCTATGAGCTATGGTGCCCTACAAATCACCGCCAACTTTTTCCATCCCAGAGTCTCAGAGTCAATGGGTACATGCACGATAACATCACCACCCGTGTGGGTTGGAAGATGAGCTATGGAAACCTTCAAAATTGCGCTACTAATCACCGCCAACTTTTCCATCCCAGAGTCTCAGAGTCAATGGGTACATGCACGATAACATCACCACCCGTGTGGGTTGGAAGATGAGCTATAGAAACCTTCAAAATTGCCCTACTGACCACGGCCAACTTTTTCCATCCCAGAGTCTTAGAGTCAATAGGTACATGCACGATAACATCTCCACGCGTGTGGGTTGGAAGATGAGCTATGGAAGATGAGCTATGAGCTATGGTGCCCTACTAATCACCGCCAACTTTTTCCATCCCAGAGTCTCAGAGTCAATGGGTACATGCACGATAACATCACCACCCGTGTGGGTTGGAAGATGAGCTATGGAAACCTTCAAAATTGCGCTACTAATCACCGCCAACTTTTTCCATCCCAGAGTCTCAGAGTCAATGGGTACATGCACGATAACATCTCCACGCGTGTGGGTTGGAAGATGAGCTATGGAAGATGAGCTATGAGCTATGGTGCCCTACTAATCACCGCCAACTTTTTCCATCCCAGAGTCTCAGAGTCAATGGGTACATGCACGATAACATCACCACCCGTGTGGGTTGGAAGATGAGCTATGGAAACCTTCAAAATTGCGCTACTAATCACCGCCAACTTTTTCCATCCCAGAGTCTCAGAGTCAATGGGTACATGCACGATAACATCTCCACGCGTGTGGGTTGGAAGATGAGCTATGGAAGATGAGCTATGAGCTATGGTGCCCTACTAATCACCGCCAACTTTTTCCATCCCAGAGTCTCAGAGTCAATGGGTACATGCACGATAACATCACCACCCGTGTGGGTTGGAAGATGAGCTATAGAAACCTTCAAAATTGCCCTACTGACCACGGCCAACTTTTTCCATCCCAGAGTCTTAGAGTCAATAGGTACATGCACGATAACATCTCCACGCGTGTGGGTTGGAAAATGAGCTATGGAAGATGAGCTATGAGCTATGGTGCCCTACTAATCACCGCCAACTTTTTCCATCCCAGAGTCTCAGAGTCAATGGGTACATGCACGATAACATCTCCACGCGTGTGGGTTGGAAGATGAGCTATGGAAGATGAGCTATGAGCTATGGTGCCCTTCTAATCACCGCCAACTTTTTCCATCCCAGAGTCTCAGAGTCAATGGGTACATGCACGATAACATCACCACCCGTGTGGGTTGGAAGATGAGCTATGGAAACCTTCAAAATTGCGCTACTAATCACCGCCAACTTTTTCCATCCCAGAGTCTCAGAGTCAATGGGTACATGCACGATAACATCTCCACGCGTGTGGGTTGGAAGATGAGCTATGGAAGATGAGCTATGAGCTATGGTGCCCTACTAATCACCGCCAACTTTTTCCATCCCAGAGTCTCAGAGTCAATGGGTACATGCACGATAACATCACCACCCGTGTGGGTTGGAAGATGAGCTATAGAAACCTTCAAAATTGCCCTACTGACCACGGCCAACTTTTTCCATCCCAGAGTCTTAGAGTCAATAGGTACATGCACGATAACATCTCCACGCGTGTGGGTTGGAAGATGAGCTATGGAAGATGAGCTATGAGCTATGGTGCCCTACTAATCACCGCCAACTTTTTCCATCCCAGAGTCTCAGAGTCAATGGGTACATGCACGATAACATCACCACGCGTGTGGGTTGGAAAATGAGCTATGAGAGATGAGCTATGAGCTATGGTGCCCTACTAATCACCGCCAACTTTTTCCATCCCAGAGTCTCAGAGTCAATGGGTACATGCACGATAACATCTCCACGCGTGTGGGTTGGAAGATGAGCTATGGAAGATGAGCTATGAGCTATGGTGCCCTACTAATCACCGCCAACTTTTTCCATCCCAGAGTCTTAGAGTCAATAGGTACATGCACGATAACATCTCCACGCGTGTGGGTTGGAAAATGAGCTATGGAAGATGAGCTATGAGCTATGGTGCCCTACTAATCACCGCCAACTTTTTCCATCCCAGAGTCTCAGAGTCAATGGGTACATGCACGATAACATCACCACCCGTGTGGGTTGGAAGATGAGCTATGGAAGATGAGCTATGAGCTATGGTGCCCTACTAATCACCGCCAACTTTTTCCATCCCAGAGTCTCAGAGTCAATGGGTACATGCACGATAACATCTCCACGCGTGTGGGTTGGAAGATGAGCTATGGAAGATGAGCTATGAGCTATGGTGCCCTACTAATCACCGCCAACTTTTTCCATCCCAGAGTCTTAGAGTCAATAGGTACATGCACGATAACATCTCCACGCGTGTGGGTTGGAAAATGAGCTATGGAAGATGAGCTATGAGCTATGGTGCCCTACTAATCACCGCCAACTTTTTCCATCCCAGAGTCTCAGAGTCAATGGGTACATGCACGATAACATCACCACCCGTGTGGGTTGGAAGATGAGCTATAGAAACCTTCAAAATTGCCCTACTGACCACGGCCAACTTTTTCCATCCCAGAGTCTTTGAGTCAGTGGGTACATGCACGATAACATCACCACCCGTGTGGGTTGGAAGATGAGCTATGGAAGATGAGCTATGAGCTATGGTGCCCTACTAATCACCGCCAACTTTTTCCATCCCAGAGTCTCAGAGTCAATGGGTACATGCACGATAACATCACCACCCGTGTGGGTTGGAAGATGAGCTATGGAAACCTTCAAAATTGCGCTACTAATCACCGCCAACTTTTTCCATCCCAGAGTCTCAGAGTCAATGGGTACATGCACGATAACATCTCCACGCGTGTGGGTTGGAAGATGAGCTATGGAAGATGAGCTATGAGCTATGGTGCCCTACTAATCACCGCCAACTTTTTCCATCCCAGAGTCTCAGAGTCAATGGGTACATGCACGATAACATCACCACCCGTGTGGGTTGGAAGATGAGCTATGGAAACCTTCAAAATTGCGCTACTAATCACCGCCAACTTTTTCCATCCCAGAGTCTCAGAGTCAATGGGTACATGCACGATAACATCTCCACGCGTGTGGGTTGGAAGATGAGCTATGGAAGATGAGCTATGAGCTATGGTGCCCTACTAATCACCGCCAACTTTTTCCATCCCAGAGTCTCAGAGTCAATGGGTACATGCACGATAACATCACCACCCGTGTGGGTTGGAAGATGAGCTATAGAAACTTTCAAAATTGCCCTACTGACCACGGCCAACTTTTTCCATCCCAGAGTCTTAGAGTCAATAGGTACATGCACGATAACATCTCCACGCGTGTGGGTTGGAAAATGAGCTATGGAAGATGAGCTATGAGCTATGGTGCCCTACTAATCACCGCCAACTTTTTCCATCCCAGAGTCTCAGAGTCAATGGGTACATGCACGATAACATCTCCACGCGTGTGGGTTGGAAGATGAGCTATGGAAGATGAGCTATGAGCTATGGTGCCCTACTAATCACCGCCAACTTTTTCCATCCCAGAGTCTCAGAGTCAATGGGTACATGCACGATAACATCACCACCGGTGTGGGTTGGAAGATGAGCTATAGAAACCTTCAAAATTGCCCTACTGACCACGGCCAACTTTTTCCATCCCAGAGTCTTAGAGTCAATGGGTACATGCACGATAACATCTCCACGCGTGTGGGTTGGAAGATGAGCTATGGAAGATGAGCTATGAGCTATGGTGCCCTACTAATCACCGCCAACTTTTTCCATCCCAGAGTCTCAGAGTCAATGGGTACATGCACGATAACATCACCACCCGTGTGGGTTGGAAGATGAGCTATAGAAACCTTCAAAATTGCCCTACTGACCACGGCCAACTTTTTCCATCCCAGAGTCTTAGAGTCAATAGGTACATGCACGATAACATCTCCACGCGTGTGGGTTGGAAGATGAGCTATGGAAGATGAGCTATGAGCTATGGTGCCCTACTAATCACCGCCAACTTTTTCCATCCCAGAGTCTTAGAGTCAATAGGTACATGCACGATAACATCTCCACGCGTGTGGGTTGGAAAATGAGCTATGGTGCCCTACTAATCACCGCCAACTTTTTCCATCCCAGAGTCTCAGAGTCAATGGGTACATGCACGATAACATCTCCACGCGTGTGGGTTGGAAGATGAGCTATGGAAGATGAGCTATGAGCTATGGTGCCCTACTAATCACCGCCAACTTTTTCCATCCCAGAGTCTCAGAGTCAATGGGTACATGCACGATAACATCACCACCCGTGTGGGTTGGAAGATGAGCTATGGAAACCTTCAAAATTGCGCTACTAATCACCGCCAACTTTTTCCATCCCAGAGTCTCAGAGTCAATGGGTACATGCACGATAACATCTCCACGCGTGTGGGTTGGAAGATGAGCTATGGAAGATGAGCTATGAGCTATGGTGCCCTACTAATCACCGCCAACTTTTTCCATCCCAGAGTCTTAGAGTCAATAGGTACATGCACGATAACATCTCCACGCGTGTGGGTTGGAAAATGAGCTATGGAAGATGAGCTATGAGCTATGGTGCCCTACTAATCACCGCCAACTTTTTCCATCCCAGAGTCTTAGAGTCAATAGGTACATGCACGATAACATCACCACCCGTGTGGGTTGGAAGATGAGCTATGGAAGATGAGCTATGAGCTATGGTGCCCTACTAATCACCGCCAACTTTTTCCATCCCAGAGTCTCAGAGTCAATGGGTACATGCACGATAACATCTCCACGCGTGTGGGTTGGAAGATGAGCTATGGAAGATGAGCTATGAGCTATGGTGCCCTACTAATCACCGCCAACTTTTTCCATCCCAGAGTCTCAGAGTCAATGGGTACATGCACGATAACATCACCACCCGTGTGGGTTGGAAGATGAGCTATGGAAACCTTCAAAATTGCGCTACTAATCACCGCCAACTTTTTCCATCCCAGAGTCTCAGAGTCAATGGGTACATGCACGATAACATATCCACGCGTGTGGGTTGGAAGATGAGCTATGGAAGATGAGCTATGAGCTATGGTGCCCTACTAATCACCGCCAACTTTTTCCATCCCAGAGTCTCAGAGTCAATGGGTACATGCACGATAACATCACCACCCGTGTGGGTTGGAAGATGAGCTATAGAAACCTTCAAAATTGCCCTACTGACCACGGCCAACTTTTTCCATCCCAGAGTCTTAGAGTCAATAGGTACATGCACGATAACATCTCCACGCGTGTGGGTTTGAAAATGAGCTATGGAAGATGAGCTATGGTGCCCTACTAATCACCGCCAACTTTTTCCATCCCAGAGTCTTAGAGTTAATGGGTACATGCACGATAACATCACCGCCCGTGTGGATTGGAAGATGAGCTATGGAAACCTTCAAAATTGCGCTACTAATCACCGCCAACTTTTTCCATCCCAGAGTCTTAGAGTCAATAGGTACATGCACTATAACATCTCCACGCTTGTGGGTTGGTAAATGAGCTATGGAAGATGAGCTATGAGCTATGGTGCCCTACTAATCACCGCCAACTTTTTCCATCCCAGAGTCTTAGAGTCAATGGGTACATGCACGATAACATCACCGCCCGTGTGGATTGGAAGATGAGCTATGGAAACCTTCAAAATTGCGCTACTAATCACCGCCAACTTTTTCCATCCCAGAGTCTTAGAGTCAATAGGTACATGCACGATAACATCTCCACGCGTGTGGGTTGGAAGATGAGCTATGGAAGATGAGCTATGAGCTATGGTGCCCTACTAATCACCGCCAACTTTTTCCATCCCAGAGTCTCAGAGTCAATGGGTACATGCACGATAACATCACCACCCGTGTGGGTTGGAAGATGAGCTATGAGAGATGAGCTATGAGCTATGGTGCCCTACTAATCACCGCCAGCTTTTTCCATCCCAGAGTCTTAGAGTCAATAGGTACATGCACGATAACATCTCCACGCGTGTGGGTTGGAAAATGAGCTATGGAAGATGAGCTATGAGCTATGGTGCCCTACTAATCACCGCCAACTTTTTCCATCCCAGAGTCTTAGAGTCAATAGGTACATGCACGATAACATCTCCACGCGTGTGGGTTGGAAGATGAGCTATGGAAGATGAGCTATGGAAGATGAGCTATGAGCTATGGTGCCCTACTAATCACCGCCAACTTTTTCCATCCCAGAGTCTTAGAGTCAATAGGTACATGCACGATAACATCTCCACGCGTGTGGGCTGGAAGATGAGCTATGGAAGATGAGCTATGAGCTATGGTGCCCTACTAATCAACGCCAACTTTTTCCATCCCAGAGTCTTAGAGTCAATAGGTACATGCACGATAACATCTCCACGCGTGTGGGTTGGAAAATGAGCTATGGAAGATGAGCTATGAGCTATGGTGCCCTACTAATCACCGCCAACTTTTTCCATCCCAGAGTCTCAGAGTCAATGGGTACATGTACGATAACATCACCACCCGTGTGGGTTGGAAGATGAGCTATGAGAGATGAGCTATGAGCTATGGTGCCCTACTAATCACCGCCAGCTTTTTCCATCCCAGAGTCTTAGAGTCAATAGGTACATGCACGATAACATCTCCACGCGTGTGGGTTGGAAAATGAGCTATGGAAGATGAGCTATGAGCTATGGTGCCCTACTAATCACCGCCAACTTTTTCCATCCCAGAGTCTCAGAGTCAATGGGTACATGCACGATAACATCACCACCCGTGTGGGTTGGAAGATGAGCTATGGAAACCTTCAAAATTGCGCTACTAATCACCGCCAACTTTTTCCATCCCAGAGTCTCAGAGTCAATGGGTACATGCACGATAACATCACCACGCGTGTGGGTTGGAAAATGAGCTATGGAAGATGAGCTATGAGCTATGGTGCCCTACTAATCACCGCCAGCTTTTTCCATCCCAGAGTCTTAGAGTCAATAGGTACATGCACGATAACATCTCCACGCGTGTGGGTTGGAAAATGAGCTATGGAAGATGAGCTATGAGCTATGGTGCCGTACTAATCACCGCCAACTTTTTCCATCCCAGAGTCTTAGAGTCAATAGGTACATGCACGATAACATCTCCACGCGTGTGGGTTGGAAGATGAGCTATGAGAGATGAGCTATGAGCTATGGTGCCCTACTAATCACCGCCAACTTTTTCCATCCCAGAGTCTTAGAGTCAATGGGTACATGCACGATAACATCACCACCCGTGTGGGTTGGAAGATGAGCTATGGAAGATGAGCTATGAGCTATGGTGCCCTACTAATCACCGCCAACTTTTTCCATCCCAGAGTCTTAGAGTCAGTGGGTACATGCACGATAACATCTCCACGCGTGTGGGTTGGAAGATGAGCTATGGAAACCTTCAAAATTGCCCTACTAATCACCGCCAACTTTTCTCATCCCAGAGTCTTAGAGTCAATGGGTACATGCACGATAACATCTCCACGCGTGTGGGTTGGAAGATGAGCTATGGAAGATGAGCTATGAGCTATGGTGCCCTACTAATCACCGCCAACTTTTTCCATCCCAGAGTCTTAGAGTCAATAGGTACATGCACGATAACATCTCCACGCGTGTGGGTTGGAAAATGAGCTATGGAAGATGAGCTATGAGCTATGGTGCCCTACTAATCACCGTCAACTTTTTCCATCCCAGAGTCTCAGAGTCAATGGGTACATGCACGATAACATCACCACCCGTGTGGGTTGGAAGATGAGCTATGAGAGATGAGCTATGAGCTATGGTGCCCTACTAATCACCGCCAGCTTTTTCCATCCCAGAGTCTTAGAGTCAATAGGTACATGCACGATAACATCTCCACGCGTGTGGGTTGGAAAATGAGCTATGGAAGATGAGCTATGAGCTATGGTGCCCTACTAATCACCGCCAACTTTTTCCATCCCAGAGTCTCAGAGTCAATGGGTACATGCACGATAACATCTCCACGCGTGTGGGTTGGAAGATGAGCTATGGAAGATGAGCTATGAGCTATGGTGCCCTACTAATCACCGCCAACTTTTTCCATCCCAGAGTCTCAGAGTCAATGGGTACATGCACGATAACATCACCACCCGTGTGGGTTGGAAGATGAGCTATGGAAACCTTCAAAATTGCGCTACTAATCACCGCCAACTTTTTCCATCCCAGAGTCTCAGAGTCAATGGGTACATGCACGATAACATCTCCACGCGTGTGGGTTGGAAGATGAGCTATGGAAGATGAGCTATGAGCTATGGTGCCCTACTAATCACCGCCAACTTTTTCCATCCCAGAGTCTCAGAGTCAATGGGTACATGCACGATAACATCACCACCCGTGTGGGTTGGAAGATGAGCTATAGAAACCTTCAAAATTGCCCTACTGACCACGGCCAACTTTTTCCATCCCAGAGTCTTAGAGTCAGTGGGTACATGCACGATAACATCTCCACGCGTGTGGGTTGGAAGATGAGCTATGGAAGATGAGCTATGAGCTATGGTGCCCTACTAATCACCGCCAACTTTTTCCATCCCAGAGTCTCAGAGTCAATGGGTACATGCACGATAACATCACCACCCGTGTGGGTTGGAAGATGAGCTATGGAAACCTTCAAAATTGCGCTACTAATCACCGCCAACTTTTTCCATCCCAGAGTCTTAGAGTCAATAGGTACATGCACGATAACATCTCCACGCGTGTGGGTTGGAAGATGAGCTATGGAAGATGAGCTATGAGCTATGGTGCCCTACTAATCACCGCCAACTTTTTCCATCCCAGAGTCTCAGAGTCAATGGGTACATGCACGATAACATCACCACCCGTGTGGGTTGGAAGATGAGCTATGAGAGATGAGCTATGAGCTATGGTGCCCTACTAATCACCGCCAGCTTTTTCCATCCCAGAGTCTTAGAGTCAATAGGTACATGCACGATAACATCTCCACGCGTGTGGGTTGGAAAATGAGCTATGGAAGATGAGCTATGAGCTATGGTGCCCTACTAATCACCGCCAACTTTTTCCATCCCAGAGTCTTAGAGTCAATAGGTACATGCACGATAACATCTCCACGCGTGTGGGTTGGAAGATGAGCTATGGAAGATGAGCTATGGAAGATGAGCTATGAGCTATGGTGCCCTACTAATCACCGCCAACTTTTTCCATCCCAGAGTCTTAGAGTCAATAGGTACATGCACGATAACATCTCCACGCGTGTGGGTTGGAAGATGAGCTATGGAAGATGAGCTATGAGCTATGGTGCCCTACTAATCAACGCCAACTTTTTCCATCCCAGAGTCTTAGAGTCAATAGGTACATGCACGATAACATCTCCACGCGTGTGGGTTGGAAAATGAGCTATGGAAGATGAGCTATGAGCTATGGTGCCCTACTAATCACCGCCAACTTTTTCCATCCCAGAGTCTCAGAGTCAATGGGTACATGCACGATAACATCACCACCCGTGTGGGTTGGAAGATGAGCTATGAGAGATGAGCTATGAGCTATGGTGCCCTACTAATCACCGCCAGCTTTTTCCATCCCAGAGTCTTAGAGTCAATAGGTACATGCACGATAACATCTCCACGCGTGTGGGTTGGAAAATGAGCTATGGAAGATGAGCTATGAGCTATGGTGCCCTACTAATCACCGCCAACTTTTTCCATCCCAGAGTCTCAGAGTCAATGGGTACATGCACGATAACATCACCACCCGTGTGGGTTGGAAGATGAGCTATGGAAACCTTCAAAATTGCGCTACTAATCACCGCCAACTTTTTCCATCCCAGAGTCTCAGAGTCAATGGGTACATGCACGATAACATCACCACGCGTGTGGGTTGGAAAATGAGCTATGGAAGATGAGCTATGGGCTATGGTGCCCTACTAATCACCGCCAGCTTTTTCCATCCCAGAGTCTTAGAGTCAATAGGTACATGCACGATAACATCTCCACGCGTGTGGGTTGGAAAATGAGCTATGGAAGATGAGCTATGAGCTATGGTGCCGTACTAATCACCGCCAACTTTTTCCATCCCAGAGTCTTAGAGTCAATAGGTACATGCACGATAACATCTCCACGCGTGTGGGTTGGAAGATGAGCTATGAGAGATGAGCTATGAGCTATGGTGCCCTACTAATCACCGCCAACTTTTTCCATCCCAGAGTCTTAGAGTCAATGGGTACATGCACGATAACATCTCCACGCGTGTGGGTTGGAAGATGAGCTATGGAAGATGAGCTATGAGCTATGGTGCCCTACTAATCACCGCCAACTTTTTCCATCCCAGAGTCTTAGAGTCAGTGGGTACATGCACGATAACATCTCCACGCGTGTGGGTTGGAAGATGAGCTATGGAAACCTTCAAAATTGCCCTACTAATCACCGCCAACTTTTCTCATCCCAGAGTCTTAGAGTCAATGGGTACATGCACGATAACATCTCCACGCGTGTGGGTTGGAAGATGAGCTATGGAAGATGAGCTATGAGCTATGGTGCCCTACTAATCACCGCCAACTTTTTCCATCCCAGAGTCTTAGAGTCAATAGGTACATGCACGATAACATCTCCACGCGTGTGGGTTGGAAAATGAGCTATGGAAGATGAGCTATGAGCTATGGTGCCCTACTAATCACCGCCAACTTTTTCCATCCCAGAGTCTCAGAGTCAATGGGTACATGCACGATAACATCACCACCCGTGTGGGTTGGAAGATGAGCTATGGAAGATGAGCTATGAGCTATGGTGCCCTACTAATCACCGCCAACTTTTTCCATCCCAGAGTCTTAGAGTCAATAGGTACATGCACGATAACATCTCCACGCGTGTGGGTTGGAAAATGAGCTATGGAAGATGAGCTATGAGCTATGGTGCCCTACTAATCACCGCCAACTTTTTCCATCCCAGAGTCTCAGAGTCAATGGGTACATGCACGATAACATCACCACCCGTGTGGGTTGGAAGATGAGCTATGAGAGATGAGCTATGAGCTATGGTGCCCTACTAATCACCGCCAGCTTTTTCCATCCCAGAGTCTTAGAGTCAATAGGTACATGCACGATAACATCTCCACGCGTGTGGGTTGGAAAATGAGCTATGGAAGATGAGCTATGAGCTATGGTGCCCTACTAATCACCGCCAACTTTTTCCATCCCAGAGTCTCAGAGTCAATGGGTACATGCACGATAACATCACCACCCGTGTGGGTTGGAAGATGAGCTATGGAAACCTTCAAAATTGCGCTACTAATCACCGCCAACTTTTTCCATCCCAGAGTCTCAGAGTCAATGGGTACATGCACGATAACATCTCCACGCGTGTGGGTTGGAAGATGAGCTATGGAAGATGAGCTATGAGCTATGGTGCCCTACTAATCACCGCCAACTTTTTCCATCCCAGAGTCTCAGAGTCAATGGGTACATGCACGATAACATCTCCACGCGTGTGGGTTGGAAGATGAGCTATGGAAGATGAGCTATGAGCTATGGTGCCCTACTAATCACCGCCAACTTTTTCCATCCCAGAGTCTCAGAGTCAATGGGTACATGCACGATAACATCACCACCCGTGTGGGTTGGAAGATGAGCTATGGAAACCTTCAAAATTGCGCTACTAATCACCGCCAACTTTTTCCATCCCAGAGTCTTAGAGTCAGTGGGTACATGCACGATAACATCTCCACGCGTGTGGGTTGGAAGATGAGCTATGGAAGATGAGCTATGAGCTATGGTGCCCTACTAATCACCGCCAACTTTTTCCATCCCAGAGTCTCAGAGTCAATGGGTACATGCACGATAACATCACCACCCGTGTGGGTTGGAAGATGAGCTATGGAAACCTTCAAAATTGCGCTACTAATCACCGCCAACTTTTTCCATCCCAGAGTCTTAGAGTCAGTGGGTACATGCACGATAACATCTCCACGCGTGTGGGTTGGAAGATGAGCTATGGAAGATGAGCTATGAGCTATGGTGCCCTACTAATCACCGCCAACTTTTTCCATCCCAGAGTCTCAGAGTCAATGGGTACATGCACGATAAAATCTCCACGCGTGTGGGTTGGAAGATGAGCTATGGAAGATGAGCTATGAGCTATGGTGCCCTACTAATCACCGCCAACTTTTTCCATCCCAGAGTCTCAGAGTCAATGGGTACATGCACGATAACATCACCACCCGTGTGGGTTGGAAGATGAGCTATGGAAACCTTCAAAATTGCGCTACTAATCACCGCCAACTTTTTCCATCCCAGAGTCTCAGAGTCAATGGGTACATGCACGATAACATCTCCACGCGTGTGGGTTGGAAGATGAGCTATGGAAGATGAGCTATGAGCTATGGTGCCCTACTAATCACCGCCAACTTTTTCCATCCCAGAGTCTCAGAGTCAATGGGTACATGCACGATAACATCACCACCCGTGTGGGTTGGAAGATGAGCTATGGAAACCTTCAAAATTGCGCTACTAATCACCGCCAACTTTTTCCATCCCAGAGTCTTAGAGTCAAAAGGTACATGCACGATAACATCTCCACGCGTGTGGGTTGGAAGATGAGCTATGGAAGATGAGCTATGAGCTATGGTGCCCTACTAATCACCGCCAACTTTTTCCATCCCAGAGTCTTAGAGTCAATAGGTACATGCACGATAACATCTCCACGCGTGTGGGTTGGAAAATGAGCTATGGAAGATGAGCTATGAGCTATGGTGCCCTACTAATCACCGCCAACTTTTTCC
>CAKAIZ010000376.1:0-91033 GCA_916610145.1 Eristalis arbustorum | reverse complement strand
TTCCAGTTCTCGTTGCGCTTTCATAAGAGCAAGACGAATAATTTTCTTCTCTTACGAATCGAAACGGTCTGAAATCCTGAAGCGAGTACGGAGTCTAAGCAGTGAAGATCTTAGATCTTCAAACGCGAAAGTGTTTAAAAATCCCTCTGCAATGTCTAAGCAAGGGGAAACGTTTTCAAAAAATTATTATCATCTCCTGCAAATGGAAGATGAAAATGAAACCGGTGACATCGGTGACAACATGTCGCCGAAAGAAAGTGTTACTAAAGCCATCGCTCCACCTATTAAATTACTCCAAAAATCTGGAGAATTTGTGCACAATATGATGAAAGAACTTAAGGTAGACAACTACACAATAAAAAAAATATCAATTGGTGTTAAAATTTTCTGTGAGTGCATAACCTCTTACAAATTAGTGTGCGCGACATTAAAAGTTAAGAAATGTCAATATTTCACTCATGACCTTAAAAGTGAAAGAGCATTCAAGGTAGTTCTCTTCGGGTTGGAAGAGATGAAAATTGATTTACTCAAAGCCGAACTATTTAAACTTGGTTTGAATTGTAAGGACATTAAAATGATCAAAAAGAACTATGATCAATACAGTGAAGTGATTTATATCGTCTACCTTGAGAAACAAAGTGTGAAAATCGCGGAATTGAGAAAGAACATACGCCGTATTTTCCATACTCAAGTTCGTTGGGAATTTCAGCGAAAACTAAAAAACAAAATAACTCAATGCCATAATTGTCAAATGTATGGCCACGGAGAAGGAAACTGTAGTGTTAAAACATATTGTGCGAATTGCTCTCAAGCTCATAAAACTACGGAATGTACTGCGACCGGGATTTTCAAATGTGCTAATTGTCAGGGAAACCATAAATCGACTGACCTAAACTGTCCCCGAAGAGTAAAATATCTCCAGCTAAGGCAAAAAACTACGCTCAAGAGAAAACCAGAGATGAATTATGTTCGGTCAAAACACACGACAAGAACCGTGCCAAACTATCTGAGCACAAGCGATTTTCCATCTCTCAATAAGCAAAATAAATCACGAGAAAATACGCCTTCAACATCTTCAGCTGCTCTCCAAGCTGCACCGAAGCAACAATGGACCCATAATGCAGCTCCAAGCCACTGTGTTCCCACTAGCAGCGAGAGCGATCTCTTTACCCAAGAGGAATTATGCTCTCTTACTATGGAAATGATAACAAAGTTAAGTGTATGTAAATCCAAATTTGAACAATTTAATGTTATAAAGCAGCTTGCGACTAAATATTTATATAATCATGTTAAGTAAAGCAAAATCTCTAAATGTTGTATGTTGGAATGCTAGGAGTATTCGAAACAAATGTACTGAGTTTTTCAATTTTCTCTGTAATAATGATGTCGATGTATGTCTTGTGAGTGAAACGTGGCTTATAGTAACGTCTCTTTCTTGCACAATGCCTACCACTGCCATAGATTAGATAGAAATGACAATGAAACAGGAGGTGGAGTTGCCATTGTAGTAAGGAAAAATTTGGTATATAATTTAATACCAAATGTAAATACTAAAGTACTTGAAGTAATTGGTATTGAAATTGTATTAAATGGCAATTCCACGTTTAAGATCTTGTCAGTTTACTTTCCCGGTGGAGTCTCTAATGCACAAAAGATTGACTTCTTTAAGAGAGATTTAAGAAAGCTTATCACTAGTAATGATAAATTTTTACTTGGGGGTGATTTCAACTGCAGGCATCGTAATTGGGGTTGTACAAGAGCAAATAAATGGGGAAATTTGCTACTTGATATCGTAATGAGGTATCCTGTAAGTTTGCTCTATCCAAACGGCCCAACATATTTTCCGGCCAGCAAAAAATCTTTGCCATCAACATTGGATTTGATCATAACGAACTCACCGGAAATCGTTACGCAGCCTGTTGCAATTAACGCATTGAGTTCAGATCACATTCCAATTCACTGTGATATTCTTCTAAATTCTAGTAAAAAAGATGTGCAATACCTAGATTTTAAAAATGCCAATTGGAATAGATTTAGAACAGCAGTAAAACAAAGACTGAAAAACACACCCTGTGATATAGATAGTATAAGTAGCCCCCAACTTACATGACCAGATCGAACTGTTTACTAATTGTTTGCATGAAAGTGTTAGTGTGTCAGTTCCCAAAAAGTCAAAGGCGACAAGAACAGCCGTTCTTCCAAAATACATTTTGACTTTAATAAAACTAAGAAACAAATTCAGAAGTCAATGGAAGAGGTATAGACAGCCTTCTGATTTTGATGAAATGCAAACATTTACAAGGCAAATAACTTTTGAAATATCAAAATTCAGAAACAATTCCTGGAACAACAGGCTTTGTTCTCTTGACCCAAATTCCAAGCCTTTCTGGAAAATAACCAAGTTATTAAAAAACAAAAACAAGTTCATTCCTCACTTGAAACACAATGATTCAACGTTGATAACTACTGGAGAAAAAGCAACTGTTCTTGCAAACTCATTTGAACATAATTTTAATAATCCGCTGATTAACGAAAGCAGCCCAGTTAGTAGTCTAGTAGATGAGTCCATCAAAAATATCAACAATTTTAATGAGCCTCTACAAACAGATATATTCGTTACAAATGAAGATATACAGGGCATCATCCAAACTTTGCGTAACAATAAATCACCGGGTAAAGATGCTCTTAAAAACATTTACTTCAAAGAGCTCCCAGTAATTGGGGTAACTTTTGTACGCAATGTTATAAATGCTTGCTTGAAGTTCCAATACTTTCCTAGAGTATGGAAAACTGCAAAAGTTGTACCGATCCTGAAACCAGGAAAACCGCCCGAAAATCCTAACAGTTATAGGCCAATTAGCCTCCTCAGTAACTTCAGCAAAATATTGGAAAAGGTATTAAAAATTAAATTCGTGTATTTCCTTGAGTCTGCAAATGTCATGCCAAACTACCAATTTGGATTCAGGCAAGACCACAGTTGTACACATCAAGTATATAGGATCTGCAAACACATAAAGGAAAGAATGAAATTAAAGCAATCAACGGGTCTTGTCCTATTGGATATTGAAAAAGCTATTGACAGCATCTGGCACGATGGCCTTCTTCATAAGCTTAAGTTACTTGGTTTTCCTTTATATCTTATAAAGATAATTCAAAGTTTTCTTGTAAACAGAATGTTTCAGGTAAATATTAATAACATAAATTCGGACTTGAAAAACATAACTTCGGGTGTACCTCAAGGATCAGTATTGGGTCCATTGTTATATATTTCATGTGTCGCTGATTTTCCCGAAATATGGAACTGTGAAATAGCAATGATTGCCGATGACACAGCTATTTACACCTCAAGTGAATCTGGTCATGAAATTGAGAAAGACTTACAACATGCCTTAAACAAAAGTTTAGATTTTTTCAAAATATGGAAAATGAAACCAAACGCTGACAAAACTCAGGCCATTTTTTTCACCAAGAAAAGGAAAGCCTGTTTCTTTCCACTCGGTCAGCTGAATTTAAATGGTAATAACATCCCGTGGGTTAATTCTGTCAAATATCTAGGTGTATATTTAGACAAGACATTAACCTTTAGAGATCATATTGCTAATATCTTAAATAAAATAAGCACTGCTACTAAAATGTTATACCCCCTTGTATGTAGGAAATCACTCCTGAGTAAAACTAATAAAATTATAATATTTAAACTAATTTTTCTAGCGATTATAACATATGCATGTCCAGCGTGGGGGACTTGTGCAAAATCACACATCAAAAAGTTACAAGTTTCGCAAAACAAAACTTTAAAAATGATGACAAATTTGCCTTGGCTATTTTCTACCAAACTTTTACATGAGCAAACTGGAGTACTTCAAGTTGCAAGGAAAATTGAAATTCTCAACGAAAGATTCATTTCAAAATGTTATAATTCCAAAAACATATTAATAAAACATCTAACTAGTATATAAAAATCTTAATTGTACATAACTATTTATTATATATTTATTTTTTTCATTATCTATTTATTATATTCCTCATTTATTATATTACTTATTTATTTATTTATTTATTATATTATATTGTTTATTCATTTATTTATTTATTATATTATTTATTTATTTCTTATTTACTTAATTGTTTATTTATGTTGTACATTTATTTATTTATTTCATTATTTATTTATTATGTTCCATATTTATTTATATACTTATTTATTATATTATTTATTTATTTTATGCTTACTGTCCTATTAACTCAAATGATTTTCTCAATATTTTATACTTAATTTTAAACATAAAACATATTAAATGAAGGTTTTTGATCATAGTTTTTCCTTCAAATAAGTCAAACATTACTTTGCAAAATGTTGTTTCCAATTCACAAAATATAATGTTTCAGTTGTAAGATATAAATAATATATCAAATCTCTGTGCAAGCTGCGTACTTTCCGAAATATTTTGTAAAATTTGTATCTATGAATTTCAATAAAGAATCTATCTATCTATCACAGGTCAAGTTGGCATACAGCCTCCCCGCGGCGCCCTCTGGATAACCTCTACTGCAGCCGCTTAGAGGTGAGCCAATGTATGCAGCGACCCCTTGTCCGGGGGTTTAAACCAGGACCCGGTCCTCCAGGTTCGGGGGCTTCGCGTGGGGTTAACTTCCCCACCGTGTAAAACTCGCAATAGTTCAGAGACGGCAACAAGCCTCGGATACGGATGACCCTACTGCTGACGACCATGGACAACGAAATAAGGACAACGATTTTCAGTTCTGCGCGTGGAATGTGAGGTCACTGAACAGACCACGTGCAGCCGATGAATTTGCGGAGGCCCTAGAAGCCTATAAGGCTGACATCACCGCCATCCAAGAGGTGCGATTGGATGGGCCGGGCAAAAAGAGGATGAAAAACTGCGACATATATTACGGCGATTGCTACAAAGAGCGAAGGCAGCGCTTGTTTGGATGCGGTTTTGTTGTTCGAGGCAGACTTAGGCAAGAAGTCTTAAGCTTTAGATACATAAGCGAACGGCTCACAACAATCCGCATCAAGGTTACATTCGGCAACATCAGCCTAATTTGCGCCCACGCCGCAACGGAGGACAAAGACGATGATAGCAAGGATGACTTCTATGATCTCCTAGAAAGAACATACGATCAATGCCCCAGCTACGACACCAAGATCGTTCTAGGAGATTTTAATGCAAAGCTGGGCAAGGAAGAAATCTTTGCTAGAGTCGTCGGTAAACACAGCCTACATGACAACACGTCCGACAATGGACTCAGGCTGTTGGACTTCGTGACGGGGCGAAACCTCACTGTAGCCAGCACGCGGTTCCCTCACCTCAACATTCACAAAGGGACCTGGCGGTCCCCTGATCAATCAACCGTAAATTGATCACATTGCGATCGACGTCAGACACTCCTCCTGTGTCCTCGATGTCCGAACGTTCCGAGGTGCCAACATCGACTCGGATCATTACCTTGTTGTAGCCAAGGTCAGAACTCGGATATCGATTGTACAACGGAATAGAGCAAGACCAAAACAGTTTGACGTTGGAAAGCTACAATCGCAATCGACCGCTGGGAACTTTTCTGATCGAGTCTCCCTGAAGCTCTCAGAGAGTCCAACCCTGCCAGGCGAAACAATCGACGAACAGTGGAACCGTTGTCAAAACGCCATTAGAGAAGCTGCCTCTGATGTGCTGGGTTTTAAAATGCCACCTAGAAAAAACCCATGGTTTGACAACGAGTGTCGGCAGGCGCATTCAGCGAAGCTAGCAGCATATAAGTCGACGCTGGATAGAAGGACGAGAGCGGTTCGTGAGCTCTACGAACTTCAAAGAAGGGAAGAGTACCGGCTTCTCAAAATGAAAAAGACGGAGCATGAGAAGCGCGCGATCGAGGAAATGGAGAGGTGGTACGGCAGAATTAATGTCCGAAAGTTTTACCAGCGGGTGAAACAACTATCCAAAGGGTACAAACATAGGACAGAAGCCTGTCGGAACGAAGAGGGGCAACTCGTAGTAGAGACGCAGTCGATACTGAGAATCTGGAAGGATCACTTCTGCAGACTGTTAAACGGCGAAGAGGACACCAATACCGCTGTCAGGCAGAATGTTCCACTCCACGCAATGGACGACGATAGAAGAGAATTCCGTCCCCCCGATCTAGACGAAGTCAAGGTAGCGATATCGAGACTGAAGTCGAACAAAGCTGCTGGAGCTGACGGATTGTCCGCGGAACTGTTTAAGGCAGCTGGAGATGATCTGGTTGGGCGCATGCACCAGCTCGTCTGTAGGATATGGTCGGAGGAAAGCATGCCCGACGAGTGGAATCTTAGTATCGTTTGCCCGATCCACAAGAAAGGAGACCCCTTTGACTGCGCCAACTATCGGGGGAATAAGTCTCCTTAACATCGCCTACAAAATCTTCTCTGCCGTTCTGTGTGAGCGCCTGAAACCATTCGTCAACAACCTGATAGGTCCTTATCAGTGCGGTTTCAGGCCTGGGAAGTCCACTATCGATCAAATTTTCACATTACGGCAGATCCTCGAAAAAACCCAAGAGATGCAGATCGACACCCACCACCTATTTGTCGATTTTAAGGCCGCATATGACAGTGTGCATAGAGACGAGTTATACAACGCCATGTCTAGTTTTGACATCCCTGCCAAACTCGTCAGATTGTGCAGGATGACGATGGAGAACTCTCGCTGCTCCATCAAGGTCGGTAACGAACTCACCGAGACCTTCAATGTCAAAAAAGGTTTTAGGCAAGGTGACGCGCTGTCATGTGACTTCTTCAACATCGTGTTGGAGAAAATCGTGCGAATCTCACACGCCAACACTAGAGGCACGATCTTCCAGACGTCCGTTCAACTGCTAGCATACGCGGTTGATATTGACGTGATTGGCCGATCTCAGCGAGCCGTCAATGAAGCGTTTGCTTGTATTGAGACGGAGGCGGCAAAAATGGGTTTAGCGGTGAATGAGGGCAAAACAAAGTATATGCTGTCATCAAGAAAGGACACACAACATCGACGACTCAGTCAGAACGTCACCATAGGCAGCTACAACTTCGAGGTAGTGAAGGACTTCGTCTACCTTGGCTCCCAAGTAAATAGTGCGAACAACATCAGTATTGAGATTAAACGCAGAATAACTCTTGCCAACCGCTGTTTCTTTGGGCTCAAGAGGCAATTGAGTAGTCGAGCCCTCTCTCGAAAGACCAAGCTCACCTTATATAAGACCTTGATCAACCCTGTCCTGCTGTATGGCGCGGAAGCCTGGACTATCTCAAGAGCGGATGAAGACGCACTTGGTCTCTTCGAGATAAAAGTTCTGCGTTCAATCTTCGGTCCTGTTTGCGTTGAAGGTTCTTGGAGAAGGAGATTCAACCACGAACTATACGGGCTGTACAGCGACATGAGTCTAGTCAGGCGTCTACGGATTCAACGCCTAAGATGGCTAGGCCATGTAGAGCGCATGGACAACACTGCTCCAGCCCGAAGAGTCTTCGACTCCGAGCCAGTGGGACAACGCAATAGAGGACGACCACGAACCCGATGGCGCACTCAAGTGGAAAAAGACCTCAACCAACTTGGAGTGTGAAATTGGAGGCAGCTGGCTAAAGAACGTGCCAGCTGGAGAGGATTGTTGACCGAGGCCCAGGTTCACCCCGGACTGTAGCGCCACAAGAAGAAGAAGAAGGACACTAATGGCATTTTAGATTTGATAGCAAGTTGCGACAAATGCTACTAACGGATATAAATTGGATAAATTCAAAAAAAGTGAATCTAATGACGGACGATGCAGTATGGGATCTTGGAGAAGCAAGATATTGTATCGGAATTGAAATAAACCAAAGTTCAGCAAACATATCGATAAGCCAAAGGGATGCATCCGCAACTTGCTACAAAAATTCAATATGGAAAAAGCGAAACCCTTAACTATTCCTATGCATCCCAATTCAAGATTGGTTTGAGGCTCATCTTATTGAAAGTGCGTTTGAACATCTGGCAATTCGAGATACCAACATATCAACAAAACACAAAAACCCTGAAGTTCTCTCTGACATTCTGCCATAATCTTATTTTATTCTTTTATCATTCATTCTTTCTTTGACTGTGCATATGAATTCGTGTTTCTTATTGAATCTAAAAAATTAAATGTATTCCTTAGTTATTTTAACTTGGCTTGCGTTTTTAATTGTTTCGCATTATTTTAATAATCTGCTCCACAAGTCAAAAACACGATTTGCTCTACTTGAGGATTCAAAATCGCCGATACACAAGTAAGAGAGAGAGTGCGCAATTTGATGTAAGTTCAAGACGCAGAAGCAATTTAGTTCTAAAAAGTTTGCGTTTGGTGCATTGCAGAGTAATTTCGGAATCAACCCAAAACACGATTTGACTTACATGTAGATTCAACATGGCCGATATTCTCATCTATAATTCAGGAAGTGTTCTAGTGCGCAAAAGTTCTAGTCGTGGAAGCGATTTAGTCTTTAAGGCGTCAACTTGATAGCTTCTTCGGTTTGACTGGATATATGTATATAGCAACTGTTTTGGACTCATTGTAGTGATTTGAAGTTATTGCTTAAATAGTATGAAATTTATATTATTGTTAATGTAATTAATTATTTTGTAAGTTGCGAGTCACTGTCAGGCCAACGATAAATACGTGTAACGATGCGATGCAACTGTAATGTTTTATTACTAATCTTGTTTTTTTGTTTTAATATTTATTTATTTTTTAAATATTGGTTAATGTTTAATAAATGTACAAATACCATAATATTAATTTGTTTGTAAACCGGTACCGGAGCGAGGCTGTCAGAGATCCTATCTCCTTTGTGTCCACGCCAAAAAAGAAAGAGCCGGAAAAATGCTGTTTGACAGCTCGAAGAAAGATGTCTGACTTAACGAAAAATTTATCGCTACCAGGCTCTGTTCGTGTGAAGTGTGTGTTGTGAGGAAGCCACAGGGCTTCCCCCTTAAGTGGGAGTGAAGCGCACGGGAACTTTGATTATCCGTCCGGAACGCTTGGTGATCAACGGTGCGTCTGAGGCCTTGTTGCTTGGGAGTGGAGACGGTGCCTGGGGTGTTGATCAATTTTCTTCAGCTGATAGGTGGTAAGCCGGTTTTATGGGGTGAATGGACACGTATCATACACGTATGTATGATAACACAGCTGGAAGTGCTTGAATCCAGTTTTGCGGCAGATGAGTGATGAGTTTCGTTTTAAGCGTTTGGTGCCACCGCTCCACTATACCATTCGCTTGTGGATGATAGGCAGTGGTATAAACGCGGTTGCACCATATAAGCTCAGCAAGCCTCCGGAACAAGGCGGATTCGAATTGCCGGCACTGATCTGTTGTTAGGCGAAGTGGACAGCCGAACCTAGAAACCCAATGCTGGAAGAACGCATCCGCGACTGTGGTTGCACTGATGTCTTCTACTAGGATAGCTTCTGGCCAGCGTGTTGCTCGGTTGATGCACGTAACTAAATAGCTGAAGCCTGAGCAGCGTGGAAGCGGACCTACAATGTCCATGTGCACATGCTCGAACCTTTTAGCTGCTGGAAAAGTTCCCATTGGTGGGTTGATGTGCCTGTTGACTTTGCTTCGCTGACAGGCTGGGCAAGCGCGTACCCATTTACCAATGTCTGCATTCATCGGGATATAGGGTCGAGCACGGCCAGAATATGTCTCGCAAACAATAGCTAAGGGCGATTCTGGGAGAACGATGTTAATAAAAGTTAATTTCTGACTCACCGACTTTAATTTCTGCAGTTCCGGGTCGTTGCTTTGCTCCTTTGCGATGGCAGCGTAGTCCAACACTGCTGGGCTTGTGATTGCTGAAACCTGAGAAAGTGCGTCAGCTGCTGCGTTCTCTTCACCCTTCACATGGCGAATATCGGTGGAAAATTGGGCAATGAAGTCCAGATGACGTTGACGGCGCGGTGTTTTGGTGAACGAGGTTGAGTTTCAAAAGGCATATGTAAGCGGCTTGTGGTCGGTCAAGATAACAAACGCCCGACCTTCCAAAAAACGGCGAAAATGAATGATTTAAGTCAACAGTTTAATAGCCAACAGCTCCCTATCAAATGTGCTGTATCTTTGTTGGGCCAACGTCAGACCTTTTGAGAAGTCTCCGAGTGGTTCAGCTGTTTTTTTCGACTACTTGAAGGAGGACAGCGCCAACTGTGGTATTTGATGCGTCGCACATAAGATTTAATTCAGCGTTTGGCGACGGATGAGTGAGTAAAGTCGCCTCCGCAAGAGCTTTACGGCAACGTTGAAAGACGGCTTGTGCTTCTGACCATGTGAGGGCGGTCCGATCCTTCTTCTTGGCACCCTGAAGCATTTGTGTATGTGGCGTGGCTGCACGCGGCTGGGCGAAAGAAATTGAGCGCTCCCAGGAATCGGCGAAGAACCGAGACTGTAGTTGGTTGTGGAAGCTCGGCAACTGCTTTGATGATATCCTGAGGTGGTCGTATACCCGTACTGTCAACATGGTACCCCAGACACACCAGCTAGTTCTTACCAAATTCGCACTTTTCCAAGTTGATAGTGATGCCGTTTGTCTAAAGCCGTCTTAAAACTTCTTCCAGGTGCCTGTGATGTTCTTCTGGGGAAGAAGATGCGATGAACAAATCATCAATGTACGTGAAGACATACTCCATGTCGCCGAAAACGGAGTTGACGAACCGTTGTTATGTTTGCGCGGAATTTCGCAAGCCAAATGTCATTTGAGCAAACTCGTATAACCCAAAGGGAGTAATTATTGCCGTTTTGGGGATATCCTGCGGTGTCATCGGGATCTAACTATATGCCTTGCCGAGATCCAATTGGGGGGTAGATGTTGGTGATTTTATCCACAAGCCGTCACCCATGTATGTCCAAGAGTAGACGAAAGTGGTGAAGAAAGTCGGCTCCCAAAATAGAGTGCGGCACAGAACGAACTTCCACCGAAAGACGCGGCGTAGTCCTAGGTCCAATTCCATCGTAACTTTTCCGAACCTGCTTATTTATTAATTATTTATTCATTGTTCAATTATTGTTTGTTATTATTTATTTACTATCTTTAAATTTTGTATATACTTATTACTTATGTATTTCGTATTTTCGATACGTTATTAGTCAATTATATTAAATACATATCTTCTCAATTTATACAGAATCAGTAATTGTGAATGTATGTACTTATTAAGAGATTATATCTCAATTATACTGTAAAAAACTTTCAGCAATCTGTTAGAATCAAATTCGGTAGATGAAATAAAGAACCATTATTATTATATTTTGGTGTGATTGACCTAGTGCACCCAGTCTACGTAGGATTTCTGAAAAGATTTCGTTGATAATAGCCGGTGTTTTTGATTTGATTTGTGAGTCATGAGCATGTTAGGTCGCTGCTAGCGTGGCTGTTGGATGACAGTGGCCTATTAACTTGTCGGCGATCTGAGCGAGGTTGTTGAGTAGTACTGCACGCTCGTGGGACGGCAGTTTTGAGAGCCAGAGTACCTGCAACACGCCGTCGGGTGTGCCTGAAGAACCGGAGAGATCCCTAATCCGACGAAGTAGCTGTGAGGGCTGTGAATCGCCCAGGTCGATGCCTTCGGGCAGCCGCTGGAGTCGTAGCTCTTGACTCTCTTCGTACACCTGGAGGAGTCTTGCTTTCACCGTGCCAAATTTCTCCGTCGCCGGCGGCGATAAAAGAATAGCCGAAACTTGCTCCAAGTCACGTCGTTCCAAGTTGGCGATGACATACTGAAATTTGATTTTGTCGGAAGGCCAGGACGGGGCGAGGATAGCCTCAAGCTGTGCAAACCACAGAGAGAGCCCAGAGATGTGGGGCTGTGTGACGAGTGACTGCGATCCCGCAGCTTCCGTCTCAGCCTGAGCTTGTGTCGCTTCGTAGCGTTTAGTAGTCATTTCGATCGATGCGTTTTACGTACAGCTAGTGAAATTGTTATTAATATTTTATAACGCAACACTTCTTCGCGGGGTCAACAATGTAGTGTTTTATTACTAATATTGTTTCTTGTTTTAATATTTATTTATTTCTTAAATATTGGTTAATGTTTAATAAATATACAAATACCATAATATTAATTTTTTTGTAAGCCGGTACCGGAGCGAGGCTTTTAGAGATCCTATTGCCTTTGTGTCCACGTCAAAAAAGAAACAGACGGAAAAATGCTGTTTGACAGCTCGAAGGAAGATGTCTGACTTAACGAAAAATTTATCGCTGTCGGGCTCTGTTCGTGTGGAGTGTGTGTTGTGGGGACACCACACAACGATGCGACTCATCGCACTCTAAGTTGGCAATCTATATTACTTGCAATAAGACTTTTGTTTCGTAACTATGGTGCAGAGTAATCCCATAATTTTGTCTGTTTGTTTCTTCAGAAATTATTATCCAGGCTGAACATAAAAACATCGTCCCCATTGTATACCATGCGTTTTCGCCAAATCTAATACAGTTAATTCGAAAATACTGCAACGGTTGGGAGGGAACACATTTCGTGCTGATAATTCGAGTGCTCTTCGGCCATTCGAACTGTATATTTTTTGCAATATCCGTTGTTAGCGTAACTTTTCTTGTAATAACGGAGTAACGTCGAGAAGAGCTCCTCTTCAATGGTTGGCTTAACCATCATGTACATATCGATGTACTCGCAGTTTCGTACTGTTTCTCTGTGGTCTTAGAACAAATTAATGCGGAATGAAGTAGTGGAGGGTTCTTGGGATTTAATAATTCGTCTGTGACATGCTTCCCAATTTAAGGTTTTTCATTCATGAACACTAAGTACATTGCTCTGAGTTCATTTTCTTTGGATAATCTCCTCTCCAGTAAAAGAAACCGATGTTCGGCAGTTTCAAACGACGATCCAAGAGATGTAGGAAGGGAGTTTAATGACAGTCTTAACCCAAATCTATCTTCTGGCAAACGTTTTATATTTTCAACAAAGTGTTTTTGGCACATTTGTTGCTCTTGTGTTCATGTCTCCGGGACTTTTTCCAATGTCCAAAATGTTTGAACGATTTGGTCAAGACTTCCACTTCTTGTTGATCGGGCAAACGATACTGAGATTCCAATCATCAGACTTGCTTTCCTATGACCATATCTTACAAATGAACTGGTGCGTGCAACCTACCAGATCATTTCCGGCTGCCATAAAAATGTATGTGTCACCAATTTTTTTTTTCAATAAATCGATGAGTGGGACAGTCGTTTTTGTGCTATATTTGAGTTAGCTAGTACACATTGTATACATGTATATTATATATACAGCCCATATAGGGCCAGGGTCTAGCTTCTCAGCAACCACTCGTGTTGTGCGTGCTATTGTATTATACATTTTCAAATGAATAAAATTCATGTATATAAAAATATACATTCATATAAAAAAAATAAAATTAAATTGAAGAACTTACAAATTGGATTTGTTACTGTTTGGGTATTATTAAAACAAGCTGAACACAATTTTCTGAAATCCTTTGACCGTACCTGTGGAGGTATATGATTCCACAGGTCTGCAGCACGATTGAAAAACTGCCTGTGCGAAAGCTAAGCATTTATTGACGAACTTTCCAACGTAATATTACGACTCGCACTACAGAGAGTTATTTTTTCATGAATTTAGTCATGCCGTTTTCATGTCATGCTTCTAATTGATATCGGAGGAGAAAGTGACCTTGTATCGAATCATTATCGAATCTTCATGTACTTCAATTCTGTTATTTGGTCAAGACTTCAAAGTATACAACCCTTACTTTTGTTAGTAGATAATTTTTCTTTATATATACTTCGACCATACAACATTCTAAGAACCCATAAAAACATACCCATGAATAATGCGAGACAACCAAAAAGAATGAGCGTTCACAAAGTCCCAACTGCACAATCAACCACGCATAGATATGGTTTGACATCAAACCTATCCTATCGAGTACATAAACCGAGTCAACCCGAGTTATATTAAGAATAAGTAAACATTCAACATCAAACCAATTTGACAATTTTTGTTTTTCTATAATATCTCAAGCAGAGTTGCCATAGAGTCAAAATGGGCTACTTGACTAGGGGACTCAAATTAATTGGCATAAAGAGGCATTGCACGAGAGAGATTCACAGCGTACATTTAAGATTAGACATTTTGATCGAAATCCGTTACTAGGATAATTCATTTTCATTAAATCTCGTTTTGTTTTAAACAGTGCTAACACTTATCTCAACCCAATTGAATTTAATATATAGTATGATACAGATATGGTATACGATATGGAGATGGTTCGAATAACTTTGACTGTTATAAAAATTAATTCACCTATTCTGAATAGGGTGAAACGGATTTAGTCACTTCGAGTAGCAACTCCGTTCACTTCAATTCCAACTCAGGCCAATTCAAGTTAAGAAAGTTTCGGGTTGGCACAACTCTAGTGGCTTTAGTATATATCTCTTGCATATCCATGCGAGAATGAACGTACACATGTCGATTGTCTATAGTAAATGTGGATATGATACAATAATGGTAATGTTTTTTTTACATGGTACTCTAGTGAGTATTCTTTACTTAGTAATGATGTACGATAATAATGAATATATACATTTTCTACAGCACTACTCATGAACCTTCATATGAATTCAATATAAAAAATTAAATGTATCGATACGCCAATTTACCTTTCCAAGTTGCGTTGGCAAGACGTTATTGTTGCAGGTACTTGCATTATGAGTATGAGAATCTTCTTGTATGTATATCAGCCAAGTTGCTTCACTGTGAAAACTTTTGTCAGCCGCATAGCAGCGCCACAGACATTGAATGAGCATCGCAGCTGCTGGGATCTGCCGATTAAAATGTTTTTGTCGTTGTTTTTGTTGTACTTTGAGAGCAAATCCACTTCCAAGTATACCCTGAAATATAATATTGTTTATATTATGAAGTTAACATGTCAACATATACAGAAGTGATACACTTATGCCCGATTTCAGAGTGCACTTTCAGTTTCGGTCCATTGCTAAGCTAAGCATCAATACAAATTTTGGTTTCATAATGAAAGTTAAGTGTCAGATTTCACTTAAATACTAGATTAACTTAAGCCATTAATAGCCATTTCTTAAGTGTTAAGCCGAAAAATACATAATTGACATGAGTGTATTAAAATTATTTCAACCACAAAATAGATGGAGAAGACTCTCATACGCAACCAATATTCGGTCTGGTAATGCTGCTGAAGAGAGCAGAGAGCACGCAAATTAATAGCTGCAGATATATTATAACAATATCTTTACATGCATGAACATTTGCTTCCTGAGTTTGTGTGTTATCAAATCTGCTTGTTTTCACTCACCATCACTATTTTATTCATGTTTCACTTGGTTGGTGGACTCATTCGTTCACAAAGACACTCAATCCATGGCTTACCTACACCACCTTTTAATATTAAGTGTGAAAACGAAATCTTTTTTAAGCGAGTTTTAAATTCGATGCTACACTTAGATAAACCAATAGATAATATTACACAGTAAAAACGGGCATAAGTCGTGTATACTTAATGCTATTACACAATGGGCATTTCTGAAAAAATAATTAACCTGTTAATGTATATATCTCAAGTTAATAAGAATTTAAAAAATGAAACAAAATGTTTATAATCACAAAAAAAGCTTATTGGGTTGCCAGTGAATCTGCCAGCACTTTCAGACCATTGTTGGTCCATTGTGATACCCATAGGCACATGCCGTGAATTTGATTCTAACGGTAAATGGTGACTGGATTAGGAAAACCAGATAAAAGCGTTCTAACTCTGATTTCACTTTAATCATACCATCGTCATCAACATAAAAATCGTCGGATAAAAAAATAAAAATACACGGTTGTGTTCTTCTCTTCTTTTAAATTGGCGGCTGATATGCTTGTTTCTTTCAGTTTCAAGATCAATTACAATAATACCCTGTGAATTTATCATTTGTTCCAGTACTTTGATCTTCTTTTTCGACATAATGCTCATCAAGAATTGATAGGCGTCTACTGGCATTTCATACCGAACAATATGTTATTCTGTTTATAAAAGCCGAGATGGATGATGATGATATGGTGAAAAATACAATTAATATTTTGTGATGTATATTTAAGCTGTATTAAGCATTCTTTGCTAGCATTAAATTATGCTTTCACTTTGTTACGCTAAAGACGAAAATTAATATCATCAATTTCCCGAAACTACTAATTATTTACTGACTGACTTAAAAACTGTTCTTAAAAACTAAATATAAAATTAAATATTTATACAGACTATCAAATTACGAATACAAATATAGATTTAATTGACTGTAGATAAATAAAAAATAAAAATAAAATATAGTTTCCTATATGGTATTAAATTTATTCAACTAAGGCAAGAATTAATGCAAAGAAAAAAATATTTTTCTAGTGGTTATTTTTTTTCCAGAGATGTTATTTTGTATACAATGCCCATTAAGTTTTTAGCTAGAATTTCATAATTCATATAGAGGGCACTATATTATACTGATTTTATATAAAAGATAAGAGGATAAAATTTCTATAAATCAGAACTATTACCGCTGGCAGTGCAAAAAAAGAAATTGCAAATACGCTGAAGCAGGAAGCTACTATTTTTCCCATCCACGTCTGCGGGACAGTATCTCCGTATCCTATTGTTGTTACAGTAATTACACCCCACCATAAAGCGTCGGCGTAGCTACTAAAATCAGTTTTACCATTTGGACCAATTACGTCTTTTTCTGCCAGATACACGAAATAAGAACTAAATATTAAGCCCAGGAAACCGATATACAGTGTTGTGATCAGTTCCTATGAATTAAAATAAGAAAGTTAGTAAGAAAAAAATGTTCCGATTTTGAGAAATATTACCTGTCTGTGTATAAATACAACAGATCCAAGCAATCGCCATGTACCACCTTGTCGATCTACATGAAGCATTCGGAGGATTTGAAGGAAACGAATACCACGGATGGCGCTCGTAGCAAACACCTGTCCATTGGAGCCAACCGATAAAACGACCATGGACGCAACAACAACAATTAAATCTTAAAACAATAGTTTACAATATATTTTGCGTGTTTTTCAATACAGTTCACACATACCTATAATGCATATTGGTTTTCGAATAAAACGAAGACGACCACAAAATCCCATATATTTGGAGCGACATCCAGCTGACCACAACCTTACAACATATTCTACGCCGAAAAAAACAACTAAGCATATTTCCATCCAAAAGAGTGTCTCAATTGCAAATTCTTGATATGTATCAATAGTCGACAATACACTGAATATTAGACAAACCAGAACGAGCATAAAACTGAAAGAAGATAAAGAATAATAACAATTAAACATAAAGATTCTCTTACGAATTAACTTGGATTATAGAATCATACAAAGGCTCCTAAAGCGTGTCCTTTAGCTTTAGATGTCCCTACGCAAAGAATATTTTCAATTTCATTTAAACATTTTGAATGAATGTTCCGTTACATTGAGAACCCGAGAGGTCGCGATTAAGAGTTGATACCCTAGAAGCAATGTTGGTAACTAAGTGTGGAGATTATGATTATGATTGTAGGGATATTTTTTTTCTTTAAGTTATATCTGTGAATTAAATGTTTAAGTATTTTTTCTGTTTTTTGTGGTGACTACTGGATATTTCATATGTAACGAAAACTGACACTATGTATCTTAGCACGAATTGTCCCAGAACTATTATTTCAATGATAATACTAGTAAAAGATTTATGAGATTATTAAAAAAAAAGTATAGCGATATAATGTGCACTTTGGAATGTTGTTAATATATACAAAAAATGCAGAGCTATAACTTAAGTGAACTTTTTATTTTATTTGCTATGATGTTGACTGAAACATTTCACGCAACGACCAGCGTTGCATTCCATATAATGGACTTTTCTTCAATAGGCATGACACAATGATACATTCCATCATAAAGTCGAACTTTTAGCACATGGTTTTTAATCGATTTTACGCCTAGGACTTACAGATGATCCCAGAATCTGTGGCCTCTCACCACAATGCCTGCACTAACATACAGCTATCAGAATCTTTAATCATACTTATTAGCGGCTCAGCACACTTTGCAAGCATTACATATTTGATATTCAACACATGACAAATATGTATGACAAATAAATGACATCAAGTAACCTGAAAGAGTACACAGAGACTATAACTTATAGCCAATCCGCAACGGCTTTCTAATAAATTGTACTCTCCGTGCGATCCAAAGTAAACTATAATACTTTCATCATATGACAAGTTTTTCTACGGAAGAACGTTCTTCAGCATTTTGGACATCCAAATCTGGTAGCGGTTTAAGTTTTCATACTTTCTTGGGATCTGGATTTTCCTTAGAGCCGAAGCACTCATAAAATTTTGATCAAACAATTAAGATCGGAAAAAATGGCAATCATGGCGCATATCATAACGATTCACGTAAAGGTTGAGTTGTCTATCCTTCCTTATCAGGCAGACGAACCATGAAGGGTCTGAGCCTGAGCAATTGCTGCCTTCCATCGGTGACGGTCCTGGGCACGCTGCTTAAAGTCATCAAGGCCAAGCTGTCTTGCATCCGCTATGACTTGGTCTTTGTACCGGAGGTTCGGTCTTCCTCTCCTTCTCGAACCAGGAGGCTCGGATTCGAAGACCCTCTTTGCTGGAGCGTTGTTGTCCATTCGCTCGATGTAGCCGAGCCAGTGTAGTCGACGGATTTTTGCCTTCCGGACTACATCCACATCCTTGTACAGCTCGTAGAGTTCGCGGTTGTGTCTTCTCCTCCATTCGCCTTCCTCGCAGACGGGACCATATATCCGACGTAGAATTTTTCTTTCGAAGGCACCAAGAATCAGCTCTGCAGCCTTACTTAATGTCCAGCTTTCGGCTCCATAAAGTAGGACTGGCAGGATAAGGCTTTTGTAGAGCATGACTTTGGTCCTTCGAGTCAGGAGTTTCGAGCCCAGTTGTTTTGACAGACCGAAGTAGCATCGGTTGCCAAGGCGATTCTACGTCGGATCTCCACTACGATGTCATTCGTGGAGTTTACATTTGCCCCGAGGTAGACAAACTCCTTTACTACCTCGAAATTGTAGCTGTCGATTGTAACGTTTTGGCCTAGGTGGTGTGCGGCGGATCGTTGTTTGCTCGACAGCATATATTTTGTTTTGTCCTCGTTGACCTTAAGACCAGCTCGTTTCGCCTGTTCCTCAATTGCCGTGAAAGCTTCCACGATGGCACGTTGGGACCGCGCGACAATGTCGATGTCATCCGCGTATCCCAACAGCTGGACTGACTTGTAGAAGATAGTGCCTTCCGTGTTGACTTTTGCCCGCCGCACTATCTTCTCCAGTACCAGATTGAAGAAATCACACGACAGCGCATCTCCTTGCCGAAATCCGGTGCAGGTTTCGAACGGTTCAGAGGTTTTTGAACCGAACTGTACGGTGCATCGCGTATGTGTTAGCGTGGTGCGACACAACCGGATCAGTTTTCCCGGGATCCTGTCGTACGCGGCTTTAAAATCGATGAAAAGATGGTGAGTATCGATTTGGTCTTCTCCAGGATCTGCCTTAGTGTGAAGATTTGGTCTGTAGTCGATTTGCCGGGCCGGAAGCCTCACTGGTACGTGCCGATTAGTGCGGTGCAAAACGGCTTTAGACGTTCACACAGTACGCTGGATAGGATCTTGTAGGCGACATTGAGCAGGGATATACCTCTGTAGTTCTTGCAGGAGGTAGGATCGCCTTTTTTGTGGATGGGGCATATGGAGCTGATATTCCAGTCGTCGGGCATGCTTTCATCTTCCCAAATTCGGCAAATGATTTGGTGCATGCTCCCTACCATTACATTGCCCCCAGCTTTGAAAAGCTCCGATGGTAAGCCATCTGAGCCTGCGGCTTTGTTGTTCTTCAGCCTTTTAATGGCTGTACCGACTTCTTCAAAGCTAGGTGGGAGGACTTCTTCGTCGACTGGAGTTGGGATTTCCTGGTTCCCTATCACTCTCTCCTGGTCAGGCCCGCTAAGCAGCTGTTGGAAGTACTGCTTAAACACATCCACTATTCCCTGGGGGTCCGTAACTATGCTACCCTCGCAATTTCGAAGAGCCTGTGTGCCTTTCCTAAAGCCTGTGGCCAGGCTTTTGGCTTTTTTGTAAAAGGCCCGTATTTTTTGCTTGTCCCTAGACTCTTCGATATCCTTGAGCTGGGAGGTTGCGAGAGACCTTTTCTTCAGGCGTAGAAGCTTTTTCTCCTCCCGTCTTCTAGCCCGGTACTCCTCTTGCGCTGCTCTTGTTTTCCGTTGCAGCGCTTTTTGGTATGCCTCGTCGGTTGCACGTTTTTTCTGCTCACACTCGCCATCCTACCACGGGTTTCTTGTCGGGGGTGGTATGTAGCCTAATGTAGTTTCCGCTACCTCTTTGATGGCCGAGCGGCAATGCAACCACATCTCGTTGGCACTTGACGTAGGCATACCGGAGAGTCTCTCACTTAATTGCTCTTCGTAGGCTCTGGCAATCTCCGGTGTGCTTAGGCGTCCAATGTCAAAAGTTTTCTTTGTCGGCTGGTGCAGCTTTCTGACATTGGACAGTCGAGCTCGGAATCTTGCTGCAACAAGAAAGTGGTCAGAGTTGACGTTTGCCCCCCTGAATGTTCGCACATCCAGGATGTTTGACGCGTGTCTTCCGTCAATAAGCACATGGTCGATTTGGTTGGCGGTTCGACCATCCGGGGATCGCCAGGTTGCTGTGTGGATTTTTTTGCGAGGAGTGTCTATGAGTTGTCTATGCATCCCTTTAATTTGGACACATTAGTATGTTTTGCGTTAGTGTATCGTTTTCTCCAAAGAGCTTTTCTACTTGTTGGCAGGATCAGACCCATCTATATTTTCAACAAATCGGCGGGCGAACTGTCTACATTTAGCAATACATTCCAAACCTGAGCTTGCGTTATCATTATTGCTGTCCTCAAAGATCCCTACTCGTCAACCACAATTCCGCAAGCCGGTTTTTAGTTTAACGGGACAAACTTCATCAGGTATATCTGCCAACTCCTCTCCAGCTTCTACTCCTCACATTCGCTAGGTTCAATGAAATTTCAATTGATTCATAACGATTCACGTTAAGGCTGAGAAGCGTGTAATATAATCCATATGCGCACGCGTAATATATATATGGGCACAATAAGTAAAAACGTAGTAAAAACGTAGTATGTTTTGCTTTAGTGTATCGTTTTCTCTAAGAAGGTTTTCTAATTGTTGCCATGATCAGACCCATCTGCATTTTTCAACAAATCGGTGGGCGAACTGTCTACAATACATTCCAAATCCAAGCTTGCGTTATCGTCATTGCTGTCATCAATGTTAATTACTCGTCAACCACTTAGAACAATTTTAATTTGCTTTGCATTTAAGTTTTTGAAATTTTTTCTTTATAGAAATGTTTTCAGTTAAAATCATCTATTTTAATTCTACCAGTATGAAGTAAGCGTCAAGATACAAATGTCTCGATTGGGAACATTTGCTGTGAACGAGCTCTTATTTTATTTTTGTTTGTTGGCTATGACATCTGTGAAAAATATTTAGTATACATCAAGTCATTGAACAAATCCCCCAATTTGACCCCCCACTGCTGTGTGCCACTACATTACAGCTAAACACCAGTGCGAAATTTCTGGTTCTTACTCTCGACAGCAAGCTAAACTGGAAGCTCAATAACCAGGAAATGCTAAAAAAAGCCTTTTCTGCACTTTTTAGCTGCAAAAATTCCATGCACGCATCGCTCACTGGATTTACACCTCTATTGTCAGACCGACACTTTTGTATGGTGTCTCAGTATACACTAAACAAGGCTATAAACTGCTATGCACTCAACCGAGTACAAAGACTGGCCTGCCTGTGTATCAGCAGGGCACTGAGAAGTACTCCGTCAGACGCACTGAATATTCTCCTCCATCTGCCACCTCTGGAAATATTCGGGAAGCAAGCAGCAGCAAGCACAGCCATGAGACTCAAAACACTTCGATTGTGGTCCGAACTCAACACGGGCCACTCAACCCTTCTCAAGGAATTCAACTTCCTACCTAGCGACACCGACCGCCTATTACCCAAGGCCATCTTCGGAAAGAAATTCTCAGTCAGTATTCCTTTCAGATCGGACTGTATAACTGACATGCAAACACTGAAAGATCCTCTGCGCATCTTCACAGATGGATCAAAGTCAAAAGAAGAGGTGGATTCACAGGACCTTAACATTGCTATCTCCGTGAAGCTCCCTGATCACTGTAGCGTTTTTCAGGCAGAAGCCATAGTGATGAAAGAGGCGCTGTCTTGGCTTAAAAACAATGTGATATCAAAAAGGGATATCACCATCTGTTACGATAGTCAGGCCGCCATAAAAGCCCTGGACAATGTCATGTTCTACTCTAAAACATCCCTTAAATGCAGCCTCCCTCTTAACGAGATGGCCGAGCATTTTAACATTCACCTCATGTGGGTGCGGGGACACTTTGACATACCAGGAAACTGCAAAGCCGACAAACTCGTTAGGTGTGGTACAACCTCATCCCTATCGATAGAAGGGGTACCACCTTCCATGCCGATCGCTACAGCCTATCATTTTTTAAATATTCATACAATTAAAACCACCAATGACAAATGGCTAGAAGGCACCACCTGCCTTAAAACAACAGACATCTGGCCATCACTCAACTTAAAACGGTCACTTAGTCTACTTGGACTCAGCAAGCCCTCAGTAAGGACCCTTATAGGAGTCATAACCGGGCACTGTGTAATTGGCACTCATGCTCGCAGGATGGGTGCACCATATAATGATTTTTGCAGAAGCTGCATGGATGAAGAGGAGGAACAGAACACTCATCACCTTCTCTGCTCCTGCAGTGCTCTTGCCAGTCGTAGGTTCCTGCACCTAGGGGCCTACTACTTCAGCAGCCGTAACGAGCTAAAAAGTGCTAGCATTGGCCAACTAAATCGGTTCATCAGCAGCACCAACTGGTTCCAGCCTTAGGAGAAGTCAATCCGCGTGGTATCACAATGGGCCTATTCTAGCCTAAGTGTGACTGCTCTGCAGCAGTGAGCCACTACAACCTAACCTAACCTAAGTCATTGAACAGACAAACTCATATTTTTTTATTGTGTTAAAAATGTCGAATTTTGTACCAGAAAGTAATGATTAATAAAAATGCTCGTCGAAGCATATGGTGATCATGCTTTATCAGAAGCAACATGCAAAAGATGGTTTCAACGGTTCAGAAGTAATGATTTTGCTGTGAGAAATGAAGATCATGGAAGACCACCAAAAAAGTTTGAAGACGCCGAATTGCAAACGATATTGGATGGAGATGACACTTTGAGTCAAAAGCAAATGATAGCAAAGTTAAATGTTACACAACAAACAATTTCTGACCGTTTAAAAGCTATGGGAAAGATCCAAAAGTGTGGAAAATGGGTGCCACATGAATTGAATGAAAGACAGGTGGAAAACCGAAAAAACACTTCTGAAATTTTGCTTCAAAGATACGTAAGAAAATCGGTTTTGCATCGGATTGTTAGTGGCGATGAAAAATGGATTTATTTTATTAACCCTAAACGGAAAAAATCATGGGTTAATCCGGGACAACCATCAACATCGACTGCAAAACCAGATCGAGTCGGCAAGAAGGCAATGCTGTGTGTTTGGTATGAACAGAAAGGTGTGGTGTACCACAAGCTCCTAAAACCTGTGAAACCGTTAATACTGATCGCTACCGACAAAAAAAGGTCAATTTGAACCATGCATCGAGTAACGACCAGTATTGGCCAGAAGATACGGCAAGGTATTTTGCTCCATGACAATGCACCTGCACACAAAGCAAAACCGGTTCAGTATACAATCAAAACACTTGGCTGGGAGCAGCTACCCCACCTGCCGTATTCACCAGACTTGGCTCCTTCCGACTACCATTTGTTTTATCGATGGGGAACGCATTGGCTGTACAGCACTTCAATTCCTACGAAGAAGTCGAAAATTGTGTGTCTGATTGGTTTGCTTTAAAAGACGAACAATTTTATTGGCGTGATATTGCCAGAAAGGTGGGCAAAATGTGTAGAAAACAATAGCCAATACTTTGAATAAAATGTTCTTACTTTCTCATTAATAATTAGTGTTTTATTTTCAAAAAAACTCATTTCATACCGGTACACCTGGTATGTATAGTTAGGTTGGGTCGAAAGACATAGTATAAGATTAAGTTTAGCTTAGAGTGCCCGCCGAGGTTTTTAAGCATTTTTGTCTAGTGCGTAAGTTTATTATGATTAAGGACATAAAAATGAAAAACAAAACGGTTTTTAGTCAAACGGGACAAACTTCATCAATTATATCTGCCAACTTCTCTACAGCATCTTCATCACGGCGTAAGTACTCCTCATTTCCACACCTATTCGCTAGGCTCAATAAAAAAAGAACGACAGTGCGCATCATCGAATTCTTCAAGATAGTTAAGAAACTATTTCAATGTTAGTTTCCTAGAATAAACAAACCGAGATTTTATAGAAAAGAAAACAAAGTATTACATTTGATATCGTTATATAAACTCAAAAAAAACATCACAAAACAATAATCAACCTTTTCCCACACTATGTCCTCGGGTCTGTATGGCAACGTAAACAAAATTACAAGAAAAAACAATACAAATATATCTTGTTTTAAACAAAATTAGCAGACATCATTGACATCATGATGGCGGCATGTAGGTTGTGAGTGTGTGAGTCGACCCCAACTCACTTGAACCTCGACGTTTAGGTTCGATCCCAGGTCTGTACGACCAAAAAATGTCCATGGTCCCACCACTTTCGAGTCACTGACAATGCTCAAAGCAAGGATCTATGATTACGTGGTAACTCTTGTACCTGAGTTTGTATACCTGGTATAGCTTAGTTTTGCTATAAGTACATCAGGCTTGCATTTTTGTACCAAGTTTTCGAGTGTTAATTTACATTCGGTTTTAATCAGTGAATGCACATTCACCGCTAGGATCTCAAGTCTATGGGCTTCTGTTATACGGGCGCCTACATGATGCCATTTGGGCAAAGGAAACTTCCGGTGTAACAGTGGTAGCTTGCGTCATTTTATTTGCAATTGTTGCTGCTTTTGCTGCTGTTGTTGTGGCTGCTGTAAGGAAATTCTATAAGCCGCTTTCCTGGTTTCAACTTCTCTTTTAGGACCTGGATATATGCGTTCAGTTCCTCCTTCTCTCTCTGACTCTAGATTAGCTCATCACACACATCTTCTTAATCGTCATCCAATTGTATAATTTCTGACTAACTCCGTAAGTGGATGTAACATCAACCTCCGCCGACTCGTAATCGTGATTTGGTAGCTGTTTATAAGCGAATAGTACCTTCGCCACATCTATTGCTGTTGTCTCTGCAGATTCTGCTGAAGAAGTTGCAGGTGCATCTAACGCAACTTCAACATCGCGTGATGCTACCGTGTAACGGCGCTTGACTTAATTTGATTTCAGTGCAAGCTTCTTCCGTTTCTTTTTTCTTGACTGGTGGTATATCAGCCACCGTTGAAATGTCACGCGTTTTTGCGAGCGGGCCGCACTTGTCTAAAGAAATAACCCGAAAGACGTCTGTGTTCCACTATAGTATGTTAACGCTTTGGAATCTAGGGTTTCAGCAAATCGTCTCTTGGTAATACCGGCACTATTTGCACCACTTCTTTTATTTCTTATTTTAAATCATCTCTATGAATTTAAAACACGTGTGAATTATTCACCTGTTTGTAAAACTGAAATATACTTCAACCTTGGTGATATCAAATGGTCATACTCAACAGATGATAAATGTTTAATACCGTACAATATGAAAACAGATTTTGAATTCATGTTTATCGATTCTATTTATGCATGTAATGTCTTCCAAATGAATTATTGTCATAACTCGATCAACACAATTCCTGACTTAATATTTGTGTTCTCTGAGAGAGCAAGTTTATTTATTTGTTTATTTATTTATTATTTGGTCTAACAAGTTACAAACTGATTTAGACTACTTAATCATAAATTTATATTTACATTCTTTGAAGATTTTATAGATCAGTTAGATCAATATTTAGTTAGAAAAATACTAAAATGTCCATTGATGAAACATTCAGTACATTTCATAGCTCTATGTTTGAATTTTAAATATAGTACTATGAAATTCCCATGAAACTCACTACAATGAAATTAATGTGAAATTAAATATAATTTTGCCAAAGCCAACTATGAAGGCTTCAATAAATACCAGCGTTAGTTGAAGATTTTTTCCGGTTTAGTACCAAGTGTAAAAAGTGTAAAATATTTGAAACTACCATAGTACAACAGGAGGTTGGCTAATTTAAAAAATCGCGGCATTCAAGCTGTTAAAAAAACGAATTCTGAAAGCTCCAAAAAACGATTCTGTCGGGATTACGATTTTTTTAATAAATTTCTGCATAAGCAATATATAATGAACACTGAATCTAATATATCCAGCAACCCAAAATGTTTCTGGCTATTTCTCAACTCGAAAAGGATTGAAAATATTACTTTGCAAAATATGGAATTCAATGGTATATTATCTCGTAGTACTACATTTGCTATTTCCAAAGTTCTTCGAGTCGTATGTTCATCATACGAATATTAATCCACCTTCACTAAATTAAGATGTTTATAACACTAGTATTGGATCGTTATACCTATCTTCAGATGACATCTTGCAAGGATCCTTAAACTCTTGTTTGAGTCCTGGTCCTGACAATGTGCCCTTTATCGTTCTTAAACATTGTAACGTATGTATGTATGTTCTTTGAAATTGAAGTTTAATTTGTCATTATCCTCTAGAACATTTTTAGAAGAACGGAAAAGTTCATTTATAAGCCCTATAATCAAAGCGGGATCTCGCCAAAAAGTAGAGAACTATGGGGGTATATACAAATTATAAGCGATACCAAAATTGTTTGAATTAATAGTGACTAAAAAACTTAACTTCATATTTAAAGAGCTAATATCCGAACAACAACATGGATTTATATCAGGTAGATCTACATTAATTAACTTGACTTTATTTACTTAGTATCTTTTTGACTCATTAGTCAGGGTATAAAGTCCATGTGATATTCCAGAAAGCATTTGACACAGTTTGCCATGCAATTTTGTTAAAAAAACTTAAGTCATTTGGAATTCACACCATGCTTCTCAAGTGGATCTCGAATTACCTCTCAAATAGAGTTTAATGTGTTAAAATTGGTAGCTGTCAGTCGAGAAATATTAATGTCTTAACCGGTGTTCCCCAAGGTAGTCATTTGGGACCACTATTCTTTAATGTTTGTCAATGTTAAGCCATGGTAATTGTTTGATGTACGCTGATGATCTCAAGATTTTTCTTCGGATAACCAACGCACAAGACTGTTTAAGCATTCAAATCAAAATAGACAAGTTAGTTAAATGGTGTGACTTCAATCAGATATCTTTAAACGTAAATAAATGTAACTCATTTTCTGTTTACTATGTTCTGTCGTGACGTTCTGTAAGTGGGGATTTTTGATTCAAAACTTACATTTTCTTTTCACATGGATTACGTGGTATCCAAAACTAACTCAATGCTTGGATTTCTAAGCGTACATGTACCGAATTCTCAAATCCATATATCGGAAGTCTGTCTATATGTCTCTTGTTCGTTCATACTTAGAATACTGCTCTGTTATATGGGGTCCTGTGTTTTACGTTTAGAAAGGGTCCTTCCTTTAGATTCGCAAAAAAAAAATGAAATTAAACCTTGATTGTGTGCCTCCATATTCGACCAGGTGTGCACTAATTGGATTAAATACACTAGAAAAAAGTCGAAGTGTTCAGTGTATAATGTTTATCCATTATATTATTTCGTACCGTATTAACTTTCCTGATATTTTTCACTATATTAAAATCTATACCCCGGAAAAAAATCTTCGATCAAGAAATCTGTTTCTGCTACCAAGACACGTTTGCAATTATGGTCTAAATGAATAGCTTACTAGATGTATCCGTAATTTTAATTCTGTTTGTGCAATAGTAGAACTATGTGATGAAAGATCAAGTTATAAATAATCAATGCCTGTATAAAAACAAACTTTGTGTACCAATTACTTGTATTTTATTTATTATGTGTTGTTATTTATTCATTATTTATTCATTGTTTAATTATTGTTTGTTATTATTTATTTACTATCTTTAAATTTTGTATATACTTATTACTTATTACATATCTTCTCAATTTATACAGAATCAGTAATTGTGAATGTATGTACTTAGGAAGAGATTATATCTCAATTATACTGTAAAAAACTTTCAGCAATCTGTTAGTATCAAATTCGGTAGATGAAGTAAAGAACCATTGTTACTATTATAATTAAGAAACAATGGATACTTCGTTTCGAATGTCAATTATAGTACCACCACCACCTGTAGTACTATCAGCGCGACAAAGATTATGAACGCATAAACTATGTACTATACCCTGCACATCCCTTTGAAACCTGTTTAAAAAACACATAATCCACCCTATTTTGAGATTAGAATGATTTGAGAATAAAATGAACGACTCTTGAATTCTGTACACGGGGAAGTGAAAGTGTATGCAAGAAGGATAATGGATGCGTTAAATATATTTGAATTTGATAAGAGAGTATGCACACACACACAATTTCTATATACAATTCTGCCTACGTTTGTATTTACATATCCCATTTCCATGCTGCACAGTCTTTAGAAGGAGGTCTGTAGCCATTAAGCTTCTGCAGTCATATTCCAGTTTTGCTGAAAATATTTTTGACACTTCGGCATTTTCAACTATAAATCTTCGCATCACAATGTAATTTTGACCTATATCAGACAAGCCAACATATAATTAGTAAATTAGTAAAAATTCGAATGTCCCATTTAACAGAGTGAGATTAATGCTCTATTTCACAGTCCAACCTAATTTGCTGGTTAAGCTAAGTGAAGGATCGAATCTAAGCTTCGCTACCGACTATTCGTCTTACTTCAAATAAACAATATTCATCAACACATAATGTAAAACCTAGCATTTTAACTCTAGTCATAACAAACCAAAATCAGTTTCATTGTTCATTGCAATCATAGTTGGCTATAGTTGCTTTTTTTTAAAGAGTAAGTTTCTCACTCGAAGAGATCTTTGGGGACTTTTCTTGAGAAACAGTAGTTTTGGTGAATTTATACGATTAATGATAATGCCCGGATAAAAATAGATGTCGCTGAATTACGCCTGAAACTTAAGGTTTGAAGCCAATTATTTTAAATATTTCGTGATAGTTAGGAAGCTTTTCAAAATAATATAACTTTCGGAGAGCATATCTCGTGAAATTCTTTTGAATTTTTTCGAGTCTAAGTTCTTGTGTATCTTATGGAGAATCCCAAATGATGGATGAATAATCCAAGTACGATCTAACTAACGAATTATATATGCAGCTTAAGCCAGATAAAACAAGGAAGTCCTTACTATTTCGTATTTGTGATTGGAAACAAACACCACTCAACTGAAGAGAGGAAATAAGAAATAAGACACTAACGCATCCTCAGCGTCAAGCGTATGTTTGTGCTTGTAAGGACATTGTTGAAATATGTTTTTTTTGTTTGTTTTTCTTTTTATTTATTTCATTTCATCAATGGATTACTAATGAAAAATAAATTATTTTTAGAGTATAAACATCATTAAATGCTACCGTTTTCCGTTTCAAAAAGCCAAGCAAGGAATTTAATTTAGATATTATATAATTCAAATGTGCTGAGTGACAGTTTTGAATCAAATATAACACCAAGATCTTTAATTTCACTTACTAATAAAAGTCTCACGTTACCAAGACTATAATTAAACGAAATTCGTGATAATGAGCGGAAGGCAGTAAAAATGTTACACTTGGAAATATTTAACTGCAGATGATTGTACATGCACAATTCAAAAAATGATTTTACGTCTTTTTGAAAATTTAAGCAATCAGTAATTGTAGAAAATATTTTCATATCATCGGCGAACATTAGACAATAAGAACACTGCAAGGAGCACGGGATGTCGTTGACAAAAAGATTGAAAAGGATAGGCCCCAAATGACAGCCTTGAGGCAGACCCGGCAGAACTTCTATAAGGAAGAATTGTGCGCCACCAATTTTGACAATCTGATGACGATTAGACAAATAAGATTTTAGCTATTAAAGAAATTTAATCTTAAACACCATTTTTCTCAGCTTTTCAACTAAAAGTTTATGGTGAACTCTATGGAAAGGTTAAACGAAATCTGTATACAGAATTGATGTTCTGCATTCTATTTTCTATAGTTCTATATATAGACAGTCGAGTTCCATAGAATTTGGAAAAACTGAGCTACGATGTTTTAAGTTTACGAAACCCCAAAAGGATCTAGAATTATGTTTAATATTCCTTTCTTCTTCTTCTTCGTGTGGCGCTACAGTCCGTGTGGAGCAGTGTTGTCCATGCGATCTACATGGCCTAGCCTTCTTAGGCGTCGAATCCGTAGACGGCTGACTAGACTTATGTCGCTGTACAGACCGTACAGTTCGTGGTTGAATCTCCTTCTTCAAGAACCTTCAATGCAAACATTACCAAAGTTTTAACGCAGAACTTTTCTCTCGAAGAGACCAAGTGCGTCTTCATCCGCTCTTGAGATAGTCCAGGGATGATCATGGTCTTTTATCGCATGAGCTTGGTCTTTCGAGAGAGGGTTCCAATCACCTCAATATCGTCCGCGTATGTTAGCAGTTAAACGGACTTCTGGAAGATCGTGCCTCTAGTGTTGGCGTGTGAGTTTCGCAAGATCTTCTCCAGGACGATGTTGAAGAAATCACATTACAGCGCGTCGCCTTGCCTAAAACCTTTTTTGACATTGAAGGTCCCGGTGAGTTCGTTACCGACCTTGATGGAGCAGCGAGATTTCTCTATCGTCATCCTGCACAATCTGACGAGTTTGGCAGGAATGTCAAAACTAGACATGGTGTTGTATAGCTCGTCTCTATGCACACTGTCATATACGGCCTTAAAGTCGACAAATAGGTGGTGGGTATCGATCTGCATCTCTTGGGTTTTTTCGAGGATCTGCCGTAATGTGAAAATTTGATCGATAGTGTACTTCCCAGGCCTGAAACTGCACCGTTAGCGACCTATCAGGCTGTTGACGAATGGTTTCAGGCTATCACACAGAACGGCAGAGAAGATTTTGTAGGCGATGCTAAGGAGACTTATCCCCCGATAGTTGGCGCAGTCAAAGAGGTCTCTTTTCTTGCGGGTAGGGCAATCGATACTAAGATTCCACTCGTCGGGCATGATTTAAACAGTTCTGCTGACAATCCATCCGCTCCAGAAGCTTTGTTCGACTTCAGTCTCGATATCACTACCTTGACTTCGTCTAGATCGGGGGCACAGAAGCTTTGTTCGACTTCAGTCTCGACATCGCTACCTTGACTTCGTCTAGATCGGGGGCACGGAATTTTTTTCTATCGTCGTCCATTGCCTGGAGTGGAACATTCTGCCTGTCAGCGGTATTGGTGTCTTCTTCGCCGTTTAACAGCATGCAGAAGTGATCCTTCCAGATTCTCAATATCGACTGCGACTCTACTACGAGTTGTCCCTCTTCGTTCCGACAGGCTTCTGTCCGATGTTTGTATCCTTTGGATAGTTGTTTCACCCGCTGGTAAAATTTTCTTACATTAATTCTGCCGTACCACATCCCCATTTCCTCGATCGCGCGCTTCTCATGCTCCTTCTTTTAAGTTCGTACAGCTCACGAACTGCTCTCGTCCTTCTATCCAGCGTCGCCTTATATGCTGCTAGCTTCGCTGAATGTGCCTGCCGACACTTGGCTACAACAAGGAAATGATCCGAGTTGATGCTAGCACCTCGGAACGTTCGGATATCGAGGACACTGGAGGAGTGTCTGACGTCGATCGCAATGTGATCAATCTGGTTGACGGTTGATTGATCAAGGGACCGCCAGGTCCCTTTGTGAATGTTGAGGTGAGGGAACCGCGTGCTGGCTACAGTGAAGTTTCGCCCCGTCACGAAGTCCAACAGCCTGAGCAAATTGTCGGACGTGTTGTCATGTAATCTGTATTTTCCGACGACTCTAGCGAAGATTTCTTCCTTGCCCGGAACGATCTTGGTGTAGTAGCTGGGGCATCGATCGTATGTTCTTTCTAGGAGATCATAGAAGTCATCCTTGCTATCATCGTCTTTGTCCTCCGTTGGGGCGTGGGTGCACATTAGGCTGATGTTGGCGATTGTAGCCTCTATCCGGATTGTTGTGAGGCGTTCGCTTATGTATCTAAAGCATAAGACTTCTTGCATAAGTCTGCCTTGAACAACAAGACCGCATACAAACAAGCGCTGCCTTCGTTCTTTGTAGCAATCGCCGTAATATATGTCGCAGTTTGTCATCATCTTTTTGTCCGGCCCATCCCATCGCACCTCCTGGATGGCGGTGATGTCAGCCTAATAGGCTTCTAGGGCCTCCGCAAGTTCATCGGCTGCACGTGGTCTGTTAAGTGACCTCACATTCCACGTGCAGAACCGAAAATCGTTGTACTTGTTTCGTTGTCCATGGTCATCAGCAGTAGGGTCACACGTATCCGAGGCTTGTTGCCGTCTCTGAACTATTTGTTATATCCTTTCAGCAGTATTTATATATTGTGAGTAAAGAAATCTGCTTAAGAAATAAAATTCCTTGCGCAATTGAATAAAGTGGTTCCTGTCTTCGGATATGCCAGATTTTTTAAATTTTTTTAAGGCCTTGTTTTTGACATTTTCCAAATTCTTAAGCCTCTTATTTTACCAAGGAAATTTATAGAGTGATCTCTTTCGTGCTACTGGAACGAATTGTTTAACTCCATTAAATAAAATTGTTTTGAAAGAGCTGTACATTTGATCCAAAGATTTATCTAAAAGTACGTAATCCCAATTCATACTGTAAAAATAATTATTTAAAGACATGAAGTCAGCCTTCTTAAAGTATAAGTAATAAGAGTTATCTGAAATAACAATTTGAAATTCATAAAATTTAAATATTACATCAACAGCTTTCTGATGAGTTTTATTTTGTACTAATGTCTGACTCAGAGACTGTATAATTAAGATCTCTAAAAATAAATATAAGATCCAGGATCATAATCAAAAAATGTTTTATATTATTAATTTGAATCAGTCCTAATGATGTTAAGTTGGCGATCAATTTAATTTCTACGTCCTTAGTAATGTTTTATGGGCTATCACCAATATTAAAATCGCCAAATATACAGAGGAATTGGATAGATGACAATTTTTTTTCTATTTCTTCTACATTTGAAATAAGTTTAACATACAATTCCAAGCTACTATTGGGTTTAAAATAACTTACTATAAAAAAAAATATTCAAATGTTCTTCTTTGATTGGCGCTACAGTCCGGGGTGGACCTGGGCCTCAACCAACATGCCTCTCCAGCCAGCACGATCTTTCGCCAGCTGCCTCCAGTTGCGCAGGAGAGGTCCTTTTCCACTTGTGTGCGCCATCTAGTGCGAGGACGTCCTCTGTTGCGCTGTCCCAATGGCTCGGTGTCGAAGACTCTTCGGGCCGGAGGTGTGGTGTCCATCCGCTCTACATGACCTAGCCATCTTAAGCGTGGGATCCGAAGACACATAACTAGGTGCATGCCGCTGTACAGCCCGTATAGTTCGTGGTTGAACCTTCTCCTCCAAACGCCATCAACGCAAACAGGACCAAAGATCGTACGCAGAACTTTTCTCTCAAAACAACCAAGAGCTTCTTCATCCGCTTTCAATAGCGTCCATGTCTCTGCGCCATAGAGCAGTACTGGGATGATCAGGGTTTTTTACAAGGTCAATTTGGTGTTTCGAGAGATGGCTCTGTTACTCAATTGCCTCTTGAGGCCAAACAAACAGCGATTGGCAAGAGTAGTTCTGCGCTTGATCTCGGTACTGGTGTTGTTGTCCCTATTTACTCCGGAGCCTAGGTAGACGAAGTCCGTGACTACCTCAAAGTTTTTGCCGCCCAATATGACGCTCTGTCCGAGACGTCGATGTTGTGCCTCCTTCCGTGATGACAGCATGTACTTTGTTTTGCCCTGGCTTACCGCTAGACCCATTTTAACCGCTTCCGCTTCAATGCCAGCAAACGCCTCATTGACGGCTCGCTGTGTTCGTCCAATCACGTCAATGTCGTCCGCGCATGCTAGCAGTTGAACGGACTTTTGGAAGATCGTGCCTCGGGTGTTTACGTTTGAGTTTCGCACGATCTTCCCAAGTATGATGTTAAAGAAGTCACATGACAGCGTGTCACTTTGCCTAAAACCTTTTTTGACATTGAAGGTCTCGGTGAGTTCGTTACCGACCTTTATGGAGCATCGAGAGTTCTCCATCGTCATCCTGCACAGCCTGACGAGTTTGGCAGGAATGTCAACACTAGACATGGCGCTGTATAGCTCGTCTCTGTGCACGCTGTCATATGCGGCCTTGAAATCGACAAATAGGTGGTGGGTATCGATCTGCATCTCTTGAGTCTTTTCCAGGATCTGCCGGAGTGTAAATATTTGGTCTATTGTGGACTTTCCTGGCCTGAAACCGCACTGATAAGGACCTATCATGTTGTTGACAAAGGGTTTCAGGCGTTCACACAGAACGGCAGAGAGTATCTTATAAGCGATGTTAAGGAGGCTGATCCCTCTATAGTTGGCGCAGCCAAAGGGGTCTCCTTTCTTGTGGACCGGACAAACGACGCTAAGATTCCACTCATCGGGCATGCTTTCCTCCGACCATATCTTACAGATGAGCTGGTGCATGCACCCAACCAGGTCATCTCCAGCTGCCTTAAACAATTCCGCGGACAATCCGTCCGCTCCAGCAGCTTTGTTCGACTTCAGTCTAGATATCGCTATCTTAACTTCGTCTAAATCGGGGGGACGGAACTCGTGTTCATCATCGTCCAAATTGAGTGAAACAATCTGCCTGACAGCGGAATTTGTGTCGTCATCGCCGTTTAACAGTCTACAGAAATGATTTTTCCAAATTCTCAGCATCGACTGCGATTCTACTACTAGTTGTCCATTTTCGTCCCTGCAGGCTTCGGTCCGAGGTATGTATCTTCCAGATACTTGTTTCACCTTTTGGTAAAACTTTCGGACCTCCTTCCTGTCGTAGCACCTCTCCATCTCCACGACCGCGAGCTTCTCATGCTCTTTCTTTTTCTTTCTGAGAAGATGGTGCTCTTCCCTTCTCTTCTGTTCGTAGAGCTCACGAACAGCTCTCGTTGTTCGATGCAGCGTTGCCTTGTAAACCTCCTGTTTGGCTGCATGTACCTGCCTGCACTCGTCGTCAAACCATGGGTTCCTTCTGGTTGGTGTGGTGAAACCCAGCACATCAGTGGCAGCTTCTTTGATGGCTTTTTGACAACGTTTCCATTCTTCTTCTATTGAAAGTGCAGGCAGCGTCGAACTTTCAGAGAGTTTCAGGGAGACTCCGTCGGCAAAGTTCCTAGTGGTTGATTGCGGTTGTAGCTTGTAGTGTTTTCCGATGACTCTAGCAAATATTTCTTCCTTGCCCAGCTGTGCGTTGAAATCTCCTAGAACGGTCTTGGTGTCATAGCTGGGGCATCGATCGTATGTTCTTTTTAGGAGATCATAGAAGTCATCCTTACTGTCGTCATCCTTCTCCTCCGTCGGGGCGTGTGCGCAAATTAGGCTGATGTTCCCGAATTTAGCCTTGATGCGGATTGTTATGAGGCGCTCGCTGATATAATCAAAGCTTAAGATTTTTTGCCTAAGTCTGCCTCGAACAACGAATCCGCATCCAAATAAGCGCTGCCTTCCCTCTTTTTAGCAATCACCGTAGTAGATGTCGCAGTTTCTCATCTTCCTTTTGCCCGGCCCATCCCATCGCATCTCCTGGATGGCGGTGACATCTGCTTTGTAGCAGTCCAGGGCCTCCGCGAGTTCATCGGCTGCACGTGGTCTGTTCAGAGACCTCACATTTCACGTGCAGAACCGAAAATCATTGTCCTTTAATCGTTTGCTGGGGTCGTCAACTTTGAATCCGTCCATGTCCGAGGCCTGTTGTCGGTTCGTAACTGTTGGTTTTTTATGTGGTGAGGGAGTTAACCTCACGCACAACCTACAACTGGTAGGCCAGGCCCATTATTTGACCCTCGGGCAGAGGGGGATCGCTGCATACATTAGTGCACCACACAACGGTTGTTGTGATGGCTATCCAGGGGCGCCACGAGGAGGCTGTATGTCAACTTGACTAATGGACAAGCAGGGATCGCGCTGGCATCCTTCCAGGTTGGGTGCAGTCAGCAACTTTGCCCTGTGTACATAAGCCCATGCTCCCTCATTCTTCTTCTTCTTTGTGTGGCGCTACAGTCCGGGGTGGACCTGGGCCTCAACCAACATGCCTCTCCAACTAGCGCGATCCCTGGCTAGCTGTCTCCAGTTTCGCACACCAAGTTGGTTGAGGTCCTTCTCCACTTGGGTGCGCCACCTTAAACGCGGGCGTCCTCTGTTGCGTTGCCCGACAGGTTCGGATTCGAAGATTCTTCGGGCCGGAGCTGTGGTGTCCATACGCTCTACATGACCTAGCCACCGTAGGCGTTGGATCCGTAGACGCCTAACTAGGCTCATGTCGCTGTACAGCCCGTACAGTTCGTGATTGAATCTTCTCCTCCAGAACCCGTCAACACAAACAGGACCAAAGATCGTGCGTAGAACTTTTCTCTCAAAGAGACCAAGGACTTCTTCATCCGCTTTCGATATTGTCCATGCCTCCGCGCCGTATAGCAGGACTGGGATGATCAGAGTCTTATATAGAGTCAACTTGGTTCTTCGAGAGAGGGCTCTATTACTCAATTGCCTCTTGAGCCCGAAGAAACAGCGGTTGGCAAGAGTTATCCTACGCTTGATCTCGGTACTGATGTTATTAGTACAGTTTACTCCGGAGCCGAGGTAAGTGAAGTCCTTGACTACCTCGAAGTTATAGCTGCCCATTGTGACGCTCTGTCCAAGACGTCGATGTTGTATGTCCTTTTTTGAGGACAGCATATACTTCGTTTTGCCCTCATTCACCGCCAGACCCATTTTAGCCGCTTCCGTCTCAATGTTAGCAAAAGCCTCACTGACGGCTCGCTGAGTTCTGCCAATCACGTCAATGTCATCGGCGTATGCTAACAATTGCACGGACTTCTGGAAGATCGTGCCTCTAGTGTTGGCGTGTGAGTTTCGCACGATCTTCTCCAGGACGATGTTAAAGAAATCACATGACAGCGCGTCGCCTTGTCTAAAACCTTTTTTGACATTGAAGGTCTCGGTGAGTTCGTTACCGACCTTGATGGAGCAGCGAGAGTTCTCCATCGTCATCCTGCACAGCCTGACGAGTTTGGCAGGAATGTCAAAACTAGACATGGCGTTGTATAGCTCGTCTCTATGCACGCTGTCATATGCGGCCTTGAAATCGACGAACAGATGGTGAGTGTCGATTTGCATTTCTTGGGTCTTTTCCAGGATCTGCCGTAGTGTGAAAATTTGGTCTGTTGTGGACTTTCCTGGCCTGAAGCCACACTGATATGGACCTATCAGATTATTAATGAATGGCTTCAGGCGGGTACACAAAACGGCAGAGAAGATCTTATATGCGATGTTAAGAAGACTGATCCCTCGATAGTTGGCGCAGTTGAAGGGGTCTCCTTTCTTGTGGATCGGGCAAACGATACTGAGATTCCACTCGTCGGGCATGCTTTCCTCAGACCATATCTTGCAGATGAGCTGGTGCATGCGCCCAACCAGATCATCTCCAGCTGCCTTAAATATTTCAGCGGGCAGACCGTCCGCTCCAGCAGCTTTGTTAGACTTCAGTCTTGATATTGCTACCTTGACCTCGTCTAAGTCTGGGGGACGGTATTCACGTCTGTCATCGTCCAGATTGAGTGGAACATTCTGCCTGACAGCGGTATTTTGGTCCTCATCGCCGTTTAACAGTCTGCAGAAATGATCTTTCCAGATTCTCAGTATCGACTGCGACTCTACTACCAGATGTCCATTTCCATCCCGACAGGCTTCTGTCCGAGTTTTATATCCATTGGATAATTGTTTTACCCTTTGATAAAACTTTCGGACGTCATTCCTGCCATAACACCTCTCCATCTCCTCGACCGCGCGCTTCTCATGCTCTTTCTTTTTTCTTCTGAGAAGCCGGTGCTCTTCCCTTCTCTGCTGTTCGTAGAGCATGCTCCCTCATGCCCCCCTTCAAATCTATGAAGATTATTAAAAGCATTTCTTGAACTAACAATCGCACATAATTGCTCAAAATAAATAGAGCGTGATGGTAAATCCAATTGTTGCCTATCAAGTGGAGAACGAACTGCAATCAATACTCCTCCGCCTAGATCCATATTAGACTCCGGGGGCTATCGACGCGATAAACGACGCATGACGCATAAAATAGCTCAGATGAATTGATGTCAGATTTCAACCAAGTTTCTGTTAAGATTATGACGCCATAATCATGTGCAGAAGAGTGTACAAAAAATTGAATTTGGTCCGTAAACCTCCTGCATTTTGAAAAAAAATCCGCAATTGAGACGGAGGCGGTGTAGCTTAATTTATATTGTTTGTGCTTCGATTGCAGAATTCTCGTTTTTTGATTTCGGGTGGTGAGTAAATTTCTTAATCTGAACTCCCAAGGGCCAAATAGAGGCATTGAAAGCTTTCTCAAAAGGATACTCCGGAATCCAAAGTTTAAAATTAATGAAGTGAAGAGTTGAAACTTCAACATTGATTTTCACTAAATTTTTGCAGTAAAGCACATTTTTTTGGAACACTAAGCTTATGTGCTGCAAATGAAACTATGTTCTCCTCGGTGACATTCCTACACAAACGGGAAAGATGAAGAAACTTTAGCCTAGGCACTGATGACAATGATACGTAAGCTGTGCCATCTGTAACAGTACCAAACAATTTGAGGGTGCGTTGACCCGATCGCTTCTTATTCCGCTGCACTTGCGTCCAGTCGTTGAAAGCTGTGCTGGGTTGCAAAGCTGTAATGTAATCGATGTTGATGCTGATTGCGATGTTGATATAATTGTTGTTGGTAAAGGTGCAGTGAGAGGTGGTAAATCAGCTGGTTCACTGACATTATTTGGTTTTAGTGCTGATGATGATGTTTCAGCAGGCGCAGAAGGAGGTGGCAAAACAGCTGATGCGTTGGTGTTGACTTGTACATCTTTGGTTTTACTCTCAATTACCAGAGAGTCACTCTTGCACATTTTTGATTTAATTTCTGCAACATCGTTTTTAAGTTGAACAACTAGTGACAAAAGAGAGCCACTAACACAGCTGCAGTTATTACAGCCCCAAGAAGATTACAGTCCGATTAAAGGGCTATTAAAGATTCTTCAGGAATCTGTGCACATTTTTTGTGCACATTAATCCACAGAAACCACCGCATTCCAGAAAATTATCGCTAAGCAATTTAAGACCACAAACCGCGCATATGTTCGACATTTCGAATTTTATAAGGCAAACTTTAAATGAAAAAGTGCGGAATTCAAAGAATAATAGGAGAACACGTCAACTCTCTTCACGAGCAAACACGAAATGTGTATGCCTTATAAATCTGCGTGAGTTACGTTTCGGAGCGTAACGTATATATATAATAAGTTAAATAAAACACACACTTAATAATTAAATATTTTGACACCTTCTTCGTTGGTGGTCAAAGTATGACTGCCTGACTTACGCTTGGCATCTATGCACTTGATGATCTTCTGATTAAATAGTTAAGATTTAGACACAAATAGGAAGAGATAAAATATAAAGGACGCTACTAATCATAAACACTCTAACTTATTCCTCCTGTCATCCATTTCAAGAATTTTTTCGTGTAGTGCAAAACATGAAAGATTTTCGCGAGTATTGTTAAGTTTGTTTATTACCTTTTGTTTCACTACTAAATTTCTTTCCTGAATGAGTTTAGTAAGAGCTTTATATTCTTCTATGTGATGTTTCACATACTCTTGTTCGGTTTCACAAGCGTGTTTAATTTTTAAAGGGTTATTATTAGTAATATGTCCGGTTAATATTTCGAATGGTGTTAATTTTGTTGAGGAGTTGTTGAGGAGCTTCATCAACGATTTCTCCAATAGGCTTGTCAGTAGAGTTAGACTTAATAATTCGAACAAGCTCGGTCAATGTGGAATGAAACCTTTCGACTGGAGAGTTTCCAATAGAATTTTTTGCACAAGTTGTATGCAAGTGTATATTATATATGTTAAGAAAGTCTCTGAATAAAGGGGATACGAACTCACTGCCGTTATCTGTGATAATCTTTTGGGGAATGCCATGGTGGGAAAAGAAATGTTTTAATGATCTAATTAAATCTATACTGTTTCGAGACGTAAGTAAATGTACACTAGAAAACCTACTATATTTGTCTATTATTACTCGTATTTTAATGGTACTACATGGCAGTCATACATGTATATCTGACATATCTCGGGGAAATAAATATTTCTTCTAAGATGTTAATTTATACCTCTGCTCGTCATGTTCTGTTACATCTTTTAAAAGAGAATTACATCGTTCTATTTTAAAACGACTTTCGTTAAAGTAGTTTGTGTAAACAGATTGAACAATTTTTAATGTGTTATCATCTGTCAAAATTGCTGTGAGTTTTCTTGGAATCACATAGGGAAAAGAGCCATGTGAGGGGCTTGTGATCAGTGATGATTTGAAACTTGCGGCCAAAGAGGTAAGGGCGGAAGTATTTGGTAGCCCAAACTACTGCCAAAAGCTCCTTCTCAATGGTGCTGTAGTTTTGTTCAAATTTCGATAATGTCGTACTTGCATAACAAATAGGCTTATCCGATCCAACAGGTCCTTGTAATAGTATAGCACCTATAGCAACGTTACTTGCATCAGTGGTCCGTTGCAAAAATCCGAATATTGTAAGATCGGGTCATTGCAAAGTATTGTTTTACATGTTTCAAAACAATCTATATATCTACTATCGAAACGTATGCTTTTACTTTTGCCAAGACACTCAGTCATGGGCTTGGTCAATTTAGCGAAATCTTTGATGAACTTTCGGTAATAACCGAGAAATCCAAGAAAGGATTTAATCTGTTTCCTTGTTTTTGCAATTTGGGAGCTCTTTATTACACTGATTTTATTGGGGTTGGGCTTAACGCCATCAGCAGTCAGTACGCGACCCAAAAACAAAACTTCCTTTCAAAAAAATGCAGCCTTTTCCAGTTGGATTTTAAAATTAGCTTGTTGTAATTTCCCAAACACAGCTTCCAAGTTATCAACGTGCTCCTGGAGAGATATGGAAAAAACTATGATATCGTCCATATAGACTAAGCACACCCTTCCCTGAAGTTCACGCAAAACGTTATCCATCACTCGTTGGAATGTGGATGGAGCATTCTTCAGGCCGAAAGTCCATTTTCAACTGAGAAGGCAGTTTTGTGAATGTCTTTAGCACCACTTCGATTTGGTGGAAAACTGAAGCAAGGTCGAGTGTGCTGAAATACATGGTTTTCCCCAGTTTGTCCAAGATATCTGTGATGTTCGGAATTGGGTATCTATCGTCAATCATTTTTTTATTTAGTTTGCGGTAGTCGATGACTAACCGGCATTTTTCTTTCCCATTTGGATCTTTCTTCTTAGGGACCAACCAAATGGGAGATGCCCAAGGAGAATAACTTTGACGAATGATACCCTGTTTCAACATGTCGCTAATTTGTCTATGGATTTCAGACTTGTAAGTAAATAGGGATATTGTCTTTAGTATTTATTTCATGCTTGATACTGTTTAAGAAGCGAAGATTATCTCCTTCCTGAAAGAATATGTCCTGATACTTTCTGCACATGGTTTTAATTGCTCGTTCTTCTTCAACATTTAAGTGACTTATACGAATTGATTCACAAATGTTAAAGTATTTGTTTTGGTTAGTGTTACTTGAAAAGTTTTGAACTTCTACATATTCGATTTTGTTAAAGAGTTCAGCCTAAATTGGTTGTTCAACTTGAAAAGCTTGGGGAATATCTGAACTATTGGTCACTTCTAGGTAAGCGTACCAATTGTGGGCGTTATAAATCCTTTCAGATATTGTCAAGTGATCTTTTATTAAAGTAGGCTTAATATAAATATTCCCACACCTTACATCTAGATAAATATTTATTTTACAAAGTCCCTCTACGATATAGTCTTTCGATTTCAGAATTGGCTTGTAACTTAGATTTAGTTTGATACTTTCTGTTTCCTATATTGAATTCTTAAGATCTATTCTAACACCTAACGTTTTCATCATATCCGTGCCTATAAGACCATCAAAATACTGATGAAATTTAAAGACGAAGAATGGTCATACTTTTCTGGTATTAAATTCCTTTAACCCATTTATGTGTATCATTTTATTAATATATTGCTTCTCAAAAATTGTTTTAATTTCTACTGGTTCAATAATTTTAAAATTTTCTTTAGCTACCATATATGGGTTTATAAAAGATTTATTACTTCCAGTATCGACAGGAAATTTAAAAATTTTATTATTGATACTTTTGATTGTGATGTAAGGCAACAAATGACAACCGTTGTTATTGATTGCTAAATAACCTATTGGACATCCGAGGCTTGTACTTGAAAATTTGTGTCGCATATTTCTGGATTAGAAGTATCTCGCATAGTCTTTGGTAGTGATTTTGAGGTTCTTCAAAATGTAAAATGTGATTGCATTGCCTATCTGTAGTATTATATACATAATTACGGGGTTGATTGGTTTCAATTTTGTGTAGTTGCGTACGAGCATAAGTTTTCTGACCATTACTTGATAATCTATTGGAATTTTGAATACTTCTTCGAGAATGGCCGCTAAAAGTATCCATAGATTCAACTGGAGAATCATTTCTGTGGTTCAATTTATAGCCGTGATTATGTTGGGATTGACAATTTTGAGGGTGGGCATTAGAACGCATAAATGAAGAAGATGGGATGTTTGAGGAATTCTGAAAATTCATAGACGACTGCCTGAATGTCTGTGGTGGGTTTCTAGTAAATTGGTTTGGCGGGTTGAGAGGAAGTTGTGCTCTATTTTGGTTCCTTCTCAGAAATGGCATTTGTTGCAAGTCTTGCTGGTTTTGGAAATACTGAAAGTTCTGCTCTTGAAGGCAATAACTCAAAGCATCTGCAAGTTTAATGGGTTACATCGACCGAATAATTTGCCCTAGTGGCTCTTTTAGTACCGAAAGAAAAGTGTTCAAGCATATTTATTGATACACAATGACATTTTAGCGCTAATAACGTTTGCATCTCTTTCATGGACTTTAACATTGTTAGTCATTGCAGATCAAATGGCAATCATTTTTGAATAAAAACCCTCTATAGATAAATTGTTTTTCCTTAGCAGGTGGAGGTCGCGAATAAGGCTAGTCTTATTGCGTTTATCCGAATAGTGGATTATAAGATTGTCTCTTATTTCCTGCCAGATGATTGATTGTTGAGTGAAATGAACAAGTGGTAGACGTCTTTCTTCCAAGTCCAATTTAATTCGCGAGTCTCCTATTGTACACAATTTGTAAGCGCTCAAGAATTATAATTTCCGTATAGAAGAAGCTAAATCCCTAATAGTTTATCTCAGTAAGTGATTCTCCTCGGTAGTTTTAATTCACTATTTTAAATTTTTTCGTTTTGCCTTTGTCTGCTTCTAAAATACTGCAACAATGCCTCTCGAAACAAGACGTGTGCGCTCACAACAACAACAACAAAAGCAATTGTCACCCAAGGGAAACGACTCATCTCTCATTGAGTTGAGTGAGGAAAACAGTGCGAACATCGCTTACAAACTCTGGGTTCGTATGGAGAGCAAAATCGAGAAATGGGCTGAGAACTTTACCATCTTACTTGATGCAAAACTTACGGCTCTCGAAGATCGGTTAAGTTCAGAGATCACCAAAACGAAAGAGTTGCTTGAAGAACAAAGAAAGCAAAGCAATGAAAACATTGCCCGGCTTGAACAACGAGTAGATGCCATGGAGAGAGAGCAAATATGCTCCGATGCAGTTATTGTTGGAGTACCCGAAATTCCGAACGAGAACCTGGAGACTCTCTTCAGCACTATTTGCTCCACAATTAATATCCCGCCTCCCAAGCTGAATAAGATTTTCAGAGCGAAGCCACGCCTCTCCAACACCACTCAGCCGGTCGATGCCAGTATAATTGTGAAGCTATCCGATAAGCGAGAAAGGCAACACCTGATGAGAGCGACAGCTCTATATCGTAAAAATAAAAAGAGCCCGCTGAAAGTATCTGACATAGGATATAACTCATCAAAAAGCTTTTATATTAATGAAAGCTTGACTAAAAATAATTACCAGCTGAAAAGAGAAGCCCTGAAGCTTAAACGCAATCAATTCTTAACAGCCGTCTTTACCAACAATGGACGAATTCACGTAGGGAAATCTCCCGAGCAACCATCCATTCTGATCTGCAACATGGAGGACCTCAAAAATTTAGTTGGACCAAGGAGTATTGAACAACATGGAACGTAAATGCAGAACACATATTTTACTTATTTTTTGTTTTTTTATTGAATTTTTGAATTTCATCTCTAAATTTAAGCTTAAATATTGTTTATTATTGCTTCTGTCCCATCTTCTATTTCGTTTTTACTTGCATCAAACATTGTTCTATTGCCTACTCTTTCTTTTGTTTTGTAAGGTTATTACTTCAGTTGCTTCTTTACTTTATCTCCCTCTCCCTTACTCCAATATAAAGAAAAACAGTCTGTACTCGGTCTCCCATTACATCTCTCACCATGAACAACATCAATGACCAAAGTAACAGCAGCATGAATGAAAAAACCGAATTATTATTAAATGTTTTATGTAAAAGCCATGATGGTCTTCACATTTGCCATATAAACCCACAAAGTCTGGTAAACAAATTCGACGAATTCAAAATTATATTTGAGAACAGCTTGATCGACATAATATGTGTTTCCGAGACATGGTTTGATCCTGGAGTGAGCGACTTCGCTTTCTCTCTGAAGGGCTTCAAACTCTTTCGTGCAGATCGCTGGAGGCGTTGTATTGTACATTCGGAACAGCATCCAATCGAAACCCGTCCTTTGCTCCAATGAATCGCATTCTACTCAATTTTACTTCGTAGAAATCCTAAGTGGTTCACAAAAGTGTATTAGTGGTACTATATATATGCCTCCGGACGTAGCGCACCCTAATTACATCTGTGGTATTATTGAAGAGATGTCTTCGCAAACACACATATAATTATTTGTGGAGATTTTAATTTAAACTTGCTAAATATGACACCAAACTCTCTTTTAATTAGCACGATACGCTCTCTCGGCTTAACCCTCAGAAAATGTATATTCAGCTTTCTGTGCCTGTGTTTCTGTACCATGATCTTGTATTTGCCACATTTGACATTCGTGTTGTAAGAAATTGTCCGCAGTATATACAATATCTTGATTTTCGTAGCATTAATGTTGATAATTTATTCTTGGATTGTAGAAATGTTGAGTGGAATAGTTTATATATGTCGTCTGACGTCAACAAACAAATTGAGACATTTAACAAAAATATTAATTACCTCTTTGAAACTCATGTTCCACATCGTACTCGTGTCGTCAGAAGCGAAAAATCTCCGTGGTTAACGCATAGAATCCTTCTCGCGATCAGAAAGAGAGACTTTCTGTTCCGACAATGGAGACGATTCTTGTGCACGGATATGCACAACGAATACAAAGTTTGGAGACCATGTTACCTTGCTGATACGGTCTGCTAAGAGCAATTATTACAAGGCTAAATTTAATTGTGACCGATCGTCTAGATTTCTATGGAAGCAAGTTCGAGAAATCGGACTAACTAAAACTAACACACGACCTAACGATGATGGCATAAGCCCCGATGAGTTAAATGTTCGATTTACTTCTGTGTCCTCTGTAAACCCCCTCAATGTGCCTTCGCACTTAGAAATAAACAATAGAGAAGATGGGTTTGAAATAGGAAGAGTGGATACATACTCTGTCGGCTGTGCAATATTCTCCATAAAGACCAAGTCTGTTGGACTGGATAATATTCACCCTGACTTTATAAAAATATTGCTTCCTATTATAATCCCTTATATAACCCACATTTTCAACACCATAATCATGACATCGACGTATCCCGAACAATGGAAAATAGCAAAAATAGTCCCAGTTCCTAAGAAAACAAGCCCGCCTGAGTATCGGCCGATTGCTATTCTCTCGTTTTTGTCAAAAGTGTTTGAGTCTATTGTCAGTCGAGCGATTAAAGATCACATTGAAGGACAAAATTTAATAAACCCAATGCAATCAGGATTTCGTAAAGGACATAGCTGTGTTACAGCCTTACTAAAAGTAACAGACGATATACGAAAAGCCATTGACGAAGATAAGACAACATTACTAGCTTTACTTGACTTTTCGAAAGCATTCGACAGTGTTAACCCGCATATACTTTGTCACAAACTGTCCACCCAATTTAACTTCTGTAATCCTACTAACAAGTTAATTTCTTCATACCTTACTAACCGGACTCAAGCTGTTTTATATAACTCAAAACTGTCGTCCTTTTGCAATGTGCACAAGGGAGTACCTCAAGGTTCTATTTTCGGTCCGTTATTGTTTTCAATGTTCATTAATGATCTTCCCAAAGTTTTGTCTTATTGCAATTTCCACATATATGCAGATGATATTCAAATCTACCTAAGTTTTCCTCTAGGTATGATTGAAGATTCAGCCGCTAAATTAAACGAGGATATGAGTTCGATTACGAAATGGGCTGAAGAAAATGCTCTCATGCTCAATCCTGACAAAACCAAAGTCATTCCATTCTCCAAACACCATCCCCCCCTTCCTAACTTTCCTCCCATAGAATTAAACTCTGTTGTCGTCGAATATGTTACCTGTGTAAAAAAATCTTGGCATAATGTGTAATAGTGAACTAACATGGACTGACCATATAGACAGTATAGTGTCAAAGGTGTATGCGTCCCTTAGAGGTCTGTCTATTAGCAAATTTATACTCCCTATTAATGTCAAATTAAAACTCGCCAAAGCACTCATAGTGCCTATGTTAACCTACGGGTGCGAGTTGTTCGCTGAATGTGATAATGTCTCAATGCAAAAATTACTAAAAGCAATCAACGCGACGGCACGGTACGTTTTTAACCTTCGAAGATTTGATCATGTCTCGGAACAACGTCGGCTTCTCCTCGGATGTGAATTAGAAGCTTTTTTTAAATATAGATCATGCATACTAATCTTTAAAATCATTCATTATAAACAACCTGACTATTTTTATGAAAAAATAACTCTCTGTCGTACAAGTCGTAATATAACGTTGAAACCTTCAGTTCATACATGTTTAACATCACGCAGGCAGTTTTTCATTCATGCTGTACACCTGTGGAACCATCTACCTCCACAGGTACGGTCAAAGACCGTGTACAGACAATTTTGCTCCGCTTGTTTTTCACACCTTTCCAATACGCACTGAAATAATACCCACAATTTAAATCTTAATTTTTGTATCAGTAAATTCATATACTAAGCTAAATTTTAAAAAAAATCTGCAAAACTCTTAAATTCAATGTAATGTAATTATCACTCATGAATTCAAACGATTTTATATTTTAAGGCCTGTACAATAAAAGAATATTGTATTCTTAATGTACAGAGATTATAAAGAAATAATAAATGAAATGAAAATGAAATGAAATGATACATGTACCATACATGTTAAGGATTTCATTAGCAGGCCCTATTACCTTATTCCTAATGGCACGAATTATGATTTTTTCATAGTTAGTGCCTTGAACTTGTGGCATAAGAACAAGAATTTCCTCTACGTTGCTGATCAAATCGAATAAAGATCGAGGATTACCATCGAAACTTGGGAGATCTTTAACCGCGTCAGGAATTCTGAGCGAGTTAAAGACATCCATTACAGTATGGGAGTGATTAAGGTTCATAGCACCGCTTAATAGAGAACTGTTATTGTCTAAAGGAAGGTTCAGAAGTTCAGATTGAGAAATAACGTTAATTTTTCCACAGAGAGGATAACTCTCTTTTGTTTCAAAATTAATTAAATGTTTGTCACACACTCCGCTATATGAAACACTTCTAACAATCTTTATAGACTTACAGTTAGTACGCCAACTAGTACGTTTTACAAATGAGGAATTCTCTTTTATTGTTTTCTTACGAATTACGCGAGGCATGGGGAAACTGATGAGTATAATATCCACACTAGACTTACCTTGTCAAACCAATCTGTTGCTTCTCGTTCTTTGTTGCTTATCAGACCAATTACTTGTTTTATTTTTCTGTTCTTTGTTTGTTTGTTTCACAATAGTATTTGAATTTATTAACGACACAGTTGCGTCTTTGCTAAAAAAATTCACACACTACAATAGTCACACAATAGTCAGACCACGCACTTTATATGGTAGATATACATATATGTATGTAATTTTGAATTGTATTTTAGCTTTAATAACAGTGGCTTTGATTTATGAGTTTCTATGAGGGCCGAAGAATTAATATTCACCGCTTTATTACATAGAAGCGTGCCCTTAAGTCCCACGCTGTACTTTCACGGAATTCACAATGCGTTTTGGACTTTTCTCCAATCGACTGCGACAGTTACGTTTGGGAGCGTAACGTGTATATATAATAATATATAATAAGTTAACCCGAAAAATACCAATTTCGCCAGCATCCAAGAACAGAACAACAAAAATGTTTAAATCTTGTCAAAAAATGGCTATGACGCAAGCTGATTTACAAAAAATAAAAGGCATCATAGATAGTTCACTTCAAGTCGCCATGGCCAATTTAGCAACGAAAGATGACCTGAACAAAAGAACAAAGAAATCGTTATTCTGCGCCAACAAAACTTAGAACTTTCCAAACAAATTCAGGAGTTCGAAAATCGTTGCTATACACTTGAAGAAGAGCTTAAACTACAAAGTCAAGAAATGCGTGGGAAAAATTAGATTTTCCCAATCCCAAAAAAAAACCACCAATCCACAAGAGAAAATAGAGGGCATAACCCAACTTTTGCTAAACAACGAAGCACTCCAAATGTCAATAGCTGTGAAACTCGGCGAAAACAACAATATTAACGAGATGCAACGAAACTGCAGCAAAAATGTTGAAAAATGGATATAAATTGAAGGGCACAGGTATTTTCATACAACGCGACCGATGTAAACAATCGCAACACAAACACCGTATCCTGCTTGCTTATAGAAAAGCGGTAAAAATTTACGACCCGGCTGAAACAATTCATATTAAACACAATTAGTCTCTGCTGGTTCGTGTCAAGATTTTTTATTTGGATAAAAATAACATCCTAAAATACAAAAAACAAAAGCGGAGAAGCAACACTGCAAAACATGTTTGTAAGCATCAACTTTTGAATTGTCACTACTGTCAGAGAAAAACTTACTGTCAAACAGACGTCATTATGAACGGAATGTACTAGATGAACAAGGGATGTGGCAACTAAACATTAAATGTAATAGGTTTAGTAATAATTGAGTTTTAGATGCCGTCAGCCAAATAAATAGTACATAGTTAACGGAAACGCATAAACCATAACTGCACAAACTGTTACAAACCCAGCTATATCTCTTTTGTGTCAGAAACTCCAAAGACATGGTTTGCAATAAGAATGGTAAAGGCACACTTCAGTTGCTTCAGATGTACGACTGCATTATTCTGAACGGACAGATAAGAGATAAGGACACTACACATTTATTGGTGGAAATGGTAAATCCGTCAACGACTATTGTGCTGTTAAAAATTAATGGATCAAAGAATCAAACGATATATAGTTGAGTGCGAAACCTTTTCAAATCACATGCCGACTGTGGTGGAAGCCTCATGCGAATATTCACCCAGAGAAATAAATCTGAACTTACTTCCTCGACTCTGCTGAAAAAATGAACAAAAAGTTGCATACCAATGTAATTTAGGCACTCTTCTTATATGTAATGACGTGAATACCAGCTCTACAGAAACTAGTATCGAAACAGCTTACGGAGTTTATTCGGCGTTCAACACATGTTAAAAGTACTAGTCTGAACATAGCTTTTAAGCAAAAGTGGTTTGATAAAGATTGTCTTAAAGCACGCTCAAAATCATTTGCACTCCTACGAGCGTTGCGATCCTCATAAAACCATAACATAAACAATTAGTATATCGAAGCTAATACTTATTACAAAAAATTATAAACCAGCAAGCATTAGCACTAGGTCAAACTCGAAACTCAAAGGATTTTTTGGAAGATCGCTAGAGAAATAAACGGATCAAACTATAAAATCGGAACAGGCGTATCTGCTGGTGACCTTGCTACACACTTTAAGTTTCTTTTGACAAGTGCTGTGGATTTAACATTCTCCTACGCTGAGCCACTAACAGTTGATGAAATACTAGACGCTGATATATCTATTGAAGAAATAAAGGATGTGATCTTCAGTGCTAAAAAATGGGAAGGCACCAGGTGAAGACGGAATTCCATACGAATTTTTTAAAAATGCAACACCTTCATCCTTGAACAGTCTTCAAATTCTGTACAACAAAATCCTTACTGGATCGGAAATTCCATCGTCTTTTAAAAAATCTGTAATTTTTCCAATTCATAAAAAAGGACCCATCGACATGGCAGAAGACTACAGAGGAATTTCTTTTATGAATACGATTGCCAAAATATTCTGCAGAAAAATATTCTAACCGATTTACAGGCTGTGTTTAGAAAAGGATATTCAACTATAGATCAGATATTCAGTCTAACATCCATTGTCAAAGCGTATCAAGCTCGAGGCAAAAAAGCTTACTCTTTTTTTGTGGACTTTAAAGCCGCCTTTGACCTTGTCAATAGAAATGCCCTTTTCTATAAGCTATCACAACTAGGAATATCGTCAAAATTTATAAATGCTACCAAAGAAATGTACACACATACCAATGCAGCGGTTTGGGATGGTACTACTTATTCAGAGTGGTTTGAAACAAATACAGGTGTGAAACAAGTATGCTTTCTCAGCGCGCTGCTTTTCTCTCTGTATATAAACGACATAGTAGATGCTCTGCCAAGGGGAGTTTGAATTGCTAATACCACAATCAATGTGTTGCTATATGCAGATGACCTAGTCGTACTTGCTGAACCTCCGGAACATATGCAACTGATGACCAACCGCCTGTCATGTTACTGTAAGAGATGGGGATTAAGAATCAATACACAAAAGTCAAAAATGATGGTTTTTTACGCGATGTCCAAGAATGCACATAAAAAGGCAATGGAAATACGATGGCCAACCACTTGATACCGTTAAAGAAGTGAAATATTTCAGTCAAACTGAATCCAACTTTAAGTTTCAGTAAACATTTTAGAGATAAAGCAAATAGCTCTCAAAGTCTGCTCAACCTTTCGTGGAAAAATGTGTTCTTCAACAAAAAATATTAATCTATCTGTAAAATACAAGATATTTAACTCAGTCGTTAAGTCCACCCTCTGTTACGCCTCGCAAGTGTGGGGGGCTGATGAGTATGAAGAAATTGAAGCATTCCAAAGGAACTTCATTAAAAAACTCTTTAATCTCCCATTAAATACACCTAATTACGCTATACATTTAGAAACAGGTCTATCAAAATTGTCAACGGACACACTCAAGTCACGGGCTGACTGCATACTTAAGATTTGCAGATATGACGATTCACGAATAGCAAAGAAACTGCTCTTGTACGAGTTAAGGAACGCAGATTGGTCGTATGCAAGGTGGCAAACTATTAGTAACGACTGTGGCGAGACCCTACATATTGACATGAACCATCTACGTGTTTTGAAGAATAAACTATACCGCATTATACAAACGAAAGAAAACAAAACCCGAAATACGTTAAAAATAAAAGCTCGAGAGTCAGAAAGCAGAATACTATACAGTCAACTAAATTATGATCTGAAACAAAGAAACTATTTTCATGACTCATTTAGTTATATCTGATATTCAAAGCAAGATGTGAAGTTATTTCACTAAATGGTAACCCCTATAATGGAAAGTTCAACCAATTCTGTACACTTTGTAATCTGAAATCGAAGGAAGACTGCTTTCATATTATAAGTATATGCCCAATATTCAGACCATAAAGGTTAACCTTCTTTGGAAAACAGACATTAACAATGCTTGAAACCGTACAACTTTTAAACGAATGTGACTGGAAAATTCTTCTCAGTTTTTTTAAAATCAATTTATAAATATAGAATGCTGTTAATGACTGAATACATTTGAACTGTAACTTGAGTTTGCACGTAAAGATTTTAAAATAAAAATTTAAAAATTCTGCTAACCAGGCTGACGGCTTAGCCATAGCTTTTCAATTCATATTACATAAAAAATGAAATTACTTACTAATAAGTTAAATAAAACACACACATTTAATAGCTGCTTACAAAATTTATTAATTAATATTTTAACACCTTCTTCGTTGGTGTTCTAAGTATGACTGCCCTGACTTACGTTTGGCATCTATGCACTTGATGATCGTCTGATTAAGTTAAGAGTTAAGATTTAGACACAAACAAATAGGAGAAGAGATACAATATGAAAGGACGCTACTAATCATAAACACGTACACAAATATGACAATGGAACAATACGAAAAAGACGCTATAGTGCATAGATGCATTGTTGCTAAGGTGGAATGTGCGGCAATAGGTTGCGGCACGTAACTCGTGCTCATTGCTCTCTGTATGTGGTGTGTGTGTGATATTCTCTATATATTTTTGGGTTTAAATAAATTTAACACTAATGGGGATTGACAGCTAAGCTGTGGACATTGGCGACTTAAGTTGAACCACTATTTAAGTGGATTCCATCACTTAAGCTACACTGTGGAAACGAAATTCCTTTTGATTCTGAGTTAAGCCTTTTGAGCCATTTAAGAATAAATGTCACAAATTAAAATTTATGATAATACAATAATAATTATATTATTTTTAGTATTCGATCGACACTTTCATAGTGGAACTTAAGCGATAATTCCACTTAAATAGTGGATTAACTTAAGCCAGCGATTACCATGTCTTAAGGTAAGCCATGGATTGAGTGTCATTGTGAACTATTGAATCCACGAATCGAGTGAACCATGAACAAATGATGGTGATGATGAATGGATCAAAATGATAAAAGTAAAAGAAATAACACAAGCCTTTAGGGCCCATCCATATGAGTTCGAATTGCAAACCTCGCAACATTTTTTGAAGATGAAAATACTCGATAATTCAGTTTCATTTTTTTCCATACCAAGAAGCATAACTTTTTGTTCATATTTGCTGTAAAAGGGTTGTTTCTGAAAGCTCGCGTTCGCAATTCGCTGCGCATATGAACGGACTTTTACGCTGTGCTTCAATACTGACAGTGACATAAGATCGTTGAATTTTGGTGAAATTCAATAAGTGAATTTCAGTATTATAGTATGGAGTTGAAATTACTTGATTCAATCATCATGATGAAGTCATTGAAATTTAAGGAAATTGGGTGTTTTATTTTTTTTACAGACATACATATTTTAATATCTGTTTTGATTTAGTTTATAGTTGTCCACATTGTCTGGCCATGACTGTCGTTAACAAAAAAGAAATATTATCTTCTGCTACAGGTTTGGGTGCATTGTCCTCAAAGATCGGGCCATGCATCAGCCTATTTGTCGGACAACCGATCGTACCACTTTTTTTATTTTGACTTTTTTGCTGTTTTGTTTGCAAGCAGACTGCCGCAGTGGTGTCCCATATGGCCAGTGGAGAGAAGGTACCGGTACCCAGAGCTGATGATTGTTGGCGACTTCACTTGTTATCGGAATTGCGACCGCTGTAGACATATCCGCTGATACATCCTTGTTATCATTTTCTTGTTTTTTTCGTTTGCGAATAAAGTTCAAGACAAAATGACGAATTGATGATTGTTCTTTTTTCTGTTGTTAAACTTGACGAAACGTGGAATGAATTCACAACTCTGCAACGAAACCTCTTGGAACTAACATTTGACGAACGAACTTCTCGAGTTACTTCAGGAACGATGCAATGCTCTCGAGTCCTGCCAATCACATAATCGATCAATCACTACGCGTAATAAGTCAGCAGTCCGGTCGCATGTAGTAGAGTCTTCAAAATCGTCCTCAATGTGCCCCAAGTGCGATAATGATCATTTATTATCATTATTATTATAGTCGCGAATTCGTAAAATCTGCATCCAAATGTCACTCGTCATTTCGTTGTCGTTTGTGTCGCTTGCGTCATCATTCGTTAGTTCATCCAGTTGAACAGCAATCTATTTCGATTTCGAATCCACTGCCACAATCATGGCATCAACCTCAACCCAGTCACCATGTACCTTCGTCGAACACATTAATCAACAACCACGCTGACACCGGATATTTAAAAAATCCTTGGGAAATTGGTGATGCACAGGGAAAGTCCTCAACTGCAGAGTTCTAATCGATATAGGGTCCCAGGTGTCAATCCTATCGGAGTCATTCGCGCAAAGGCTACGGTTCCCTCGAAAACATGCTCTGTCATACTAAAGGTTGTATCAAGCTATAATTACACTGTCGCTTTAGTTCAACATCTCTTTTTGTCGAAGCATTTGTGATGAGTAAAGCAACTTCTAATTTACTACCTCTGGCAATCGACGTATCTAATTGGTCATATTTACAAAACCTTGAGCTGGCCGATCCTAACTTCAATCTGTCAGGTGCTATTGATATGCTTTTGGGAGCAGACAAGGTTTGACACATTATACAGGACGAACAATTTAAGGGACCAACTGGCATGCCCATAGTACAACGAACATCATTCGGTTGGATAGTATCTGGAGAAGTGTTGGATGCTAAATTGTCCCATCATTACACCATCTTTGTTCTTCATTCTATGTTAGATACTGATACAGTGCTTCAACGATTTTGGAAGATGGAGGAAATCCCTTAACCATCTAACGATTAGTTCGATAACGATGAAGCTGAACAACATTTCCGGAGAACGTTCTCGCGCACGTCGGATGGCAGGTACCTAGTTCAACTGCGTAGGGAGATTACAATCCACGTCCATTTCAGAAAAATGCTGTACCGGAGATTTCGGAACCGATCCGTTGATTGCTAAAAACTAAAACTACGAACTATTTCTCTACAACGACATTCTCCCCAACTCAGCGAAAAGCGCTCAGCCTGCATCTGGCACGCGGTATCATATGTCCCACGTTGGTGACTGGATTTATGTGGGAACCGTTTGTCTTGTAAGCAGACGCTTGTGGTTACCTCGACGAAAATGTGTTATTGGATAACTACTCCCTCATTCAAAACGCGATCGTCCCCGGTCGTGCCTAAGCTCTTCATCATCGATTGCATTTCCCGCAGATCTCTACTATTCTCCCTATATTGCCAGAGGAAGGCGAGACCGCAAATTAATCCGCATATTCCTATACCCAAGATGAAAGCTATTAACGGCCCACTAGTGATCATAAACCCTAGGTTCTCTTCAGTTCTTTGCTAGCTTCCGACATGTGCACTTGCCTTCCCGGTGTAATACGCGTGTGCGAAAAAAAACTTATAAACTGTCGCGGTCCGCCCTACCTACAACACGCATCGCGAGTGCCACCAAACAATAAAAAAACCGAGATTGCGTAGCACCTGACGTAGCGGACTTAGAAGTGTGAATAATGTATGGGCATAACACGCATGTTTCCCTGTATCCTCACAGTGAAATTGCAATTGCGGGCGATGTCAATATATACGAGAAAGCCAATTGGAGCGGACTCAACAACTTCTTTAGGAATTTTAATTGGTCACTATGCTTCCTCGATAGTAACGTGGATGCCGCTGCATATATTATCACAAACATTCTTCTGCTGGGTATGCGATCCTTCATTCCGCATAGAGTGAAGTGTATCAAACCCAGACCAAATGCATAGTATGACTCGAGCTGCAAAGAGGCTATCAGAGAGAGAGAGTTGACTTTCCGGTTATACAAATACAATACAAAAGTTGAGGCAAAAAGTGCTACAATGTCCCAAGGGTAGCAAAAACTTTTGGCCCTTTGTGAAAAAAACATAAAGAATTCCGCCTCGTCCTCAATTCCCACGTTCATTTACAATGATAACCCCAGCTGTCAGCTCTTTAGACAAAGCCAATTTGCTTGCGGCGCATTTTGCAGTCAGCTTAAAACTGCCAAATTGTAGTTTGTCCCCAACTGTACTCAGAGCGTTGGTTTCACCATAGGACAAATCCACATACGCATTCGTACAGTTGCAAGAGTACTTTAAAATTTCGACGTGCACAAATCCAAAGAGGTGATCTTCTTCGCTGGCAAAACCACTGCATAAGTCTCTTTCCGAGTAGATGGAAAACAGCATTTGTCCAGCCCGTCCCTAAACCTAACCTACCGACCCATAGCACTTACGTCCCTTCTTACTAATGTAATGGCAACGCTGATAAAATGACAGCTCATGAAATATCTTGAATCGAAGACGCTTCTTAATGACCGACAGTATGGCTTCCGAAGCAACAGGTCCACTGGTGATTTGATAGCTTATCTCACCGAAAAGTGGAACCAATCTTTGCACAATGCAGACGAAAGCAAGATAGTTGCGCTTGATATTTCTAAAGCATTTTACAGAGCTTGGCATCAAGCTCTTTTGTCGAAAATGCGTGCTTATGGTGTTGATGAATCTCTGTTTCTATGGATTAGAAACTAGCTTTCGAACCGTTCAATACAAGTTGTTTTGGATAAGTTCAAGTCTGATATCCTCAAAATAAATACTGGTGTCCCCCAAGGCTCTGTTCTGTCTCCGGCACTCTTTCTCATTTTTATGAATGATCTCCTGCTTTCCACTTCTTATCCAATCCACTCCTTCGCTGATGACAGCACCCTCAGCTTTTCATATTCGTTCCAAAATTCACAACCCTGCCCTTCGGACGTAATATTGGAACAGCAGCGTATGTCAAGCACATTGAATTCCGATCTGGACAGCATAATTAACTGGGGTAAGAACAACAAAGTGGAAAACGTTCCATCCTCAGTATGTACATCAACACAACAAAAATAAAAAGTAAAAAAAAAAATAATAAGTGTACTGGCAGCCAGCTGGTTAGGCTGAGTGCTACAGTGTGCCATACCATCGGCATACATTTCATATGCGCATGAATTGCTTGTGGGAATTCTACAGAACTCCAACGTGGTTGTTGATTCGCAGTCAGTAACCGCAAAGGTCCCTTTGTTGCATTTCGCTACGGTGTTCTCGCTGATTTGTAAAATAACGCCTTTGGTTACTACTGGGAAAATCAATTTTTTTTTACACCAAAACTTAATTCTAAGATACTTAATTATAAAATATATAACGTTACCCTCTTGGAGAACCTTAACTCTGGACTCTTCCATCAATTCCGTGATGGATAACTTTGTAACTTGTCCAATTAAGATAGATTTGAAATCGTTGTCATCAATAATTACCGCGCTTACAATATTAATTTTAGCGAGAGTAATAGCAAGCATAACATTTGGATCTCTATTGTCATTATTCTGTTTCGGGTTCACAACATTTCAAATAAATGCTCTGTGTCAACTTCGTTATTTATCGCCCCTTCGAGTATTTTGTGGACTGTTTTTGTTAGTAGGCTAATTTGTTTTTGTACCTTAGCGTTGACTACTATCTGCCTATTGTCGGATTCCACCAGCTGGGTTTCTGTTACTCTAATTCGCAACAAATCATCAGCGTCTGGGGTGCCAGCGATAACCTTAAGGGCTGTGAAATCCAAGCTCCTCGCTACCTTACGGAGCACCATTACAGCGGATAACATCATTCAATGTCAACCTAGAGTATTTCTCGCATTGAGGATTGTGGGAACTGGTACGCCACTTTGATCGTCTCATCCGTCACTTAGGTTAGTTGAATGTGTAACGTAGTTGAATTCGTCCCATATTAACACGTCAACGTCCGGTATCGGGATGTAGTCCGAATGTGAATAGTCTATTAGTTTTGCTACCGTTACATTAACGCGCAGATGAATAATAAAGGAAACCTAAAATAACACAAGACAATCAGCGGAACCTATAATGAAATGGAATTCGGGGTAAAACGTATAAAACTGATGAAAAAACGAAGTTTTTCTTTGTGGACCTCCATCCCCTTAACAGAAACCAATGTACTCAGGTGTGCCTCTACTTTCTTCTCTTAGCACAGAGGTGTCAACTTGTTCCCAAGTCTTCTATTAGTTTTTACGAGTACCTTTTCTCCTACCTCAAAGACTCTGTTCTGCCTGGCAGGATTGTTTCTTGCTAACTGTATCTGCTATGCTTTCTCAATCCTACTTCTTATTGCCTCCCTGAACTCATCAGTTGCAGAATGAATTACATCGACTGGTTTCTTATTAGTAAATGAATGAACTGAACGTTTATACTCAATAGTGGCCGGCAAAATCACGTCGACCGTGTCATCGATCTTCTTTTTTAGCTTAAGACACCTAGCGATTTCCATAAGAAAACGCTCAACCTATCCGTTTGAAGTACTGTGGAGAGGTGGTGTGTTTACAATGTCAGCGCAAAATTGGTTTTTCAATAGAGAGGTGATTGTCTCTGAGTTAAAACAAGCTTCGTTGTCACAATAGACAATCTTTGTCCTTGGAACATATTAATTAATTGAAGTATGGGTGGTTTTACATCGATTGTAGTTCGGGATGGTATATGCTGAACTATCGCGAAGTTAGAGAACTTGTCTAGGGAAGTGAGAAACTTTTTACATGCTGGCATGGGCTTATGTACACAGGGCAAAGTTGCTGACTGCACCCAACCTTGTAGGGTGCCAGAGCGATCCCTGCTAGTGCATAAGTGAGGTTGACATACAGCCTCCTTGTGGCGCCCCTGGATAGCCTTCACAACAACCGTTGTGTGGTGAACTAATGTATGCAGCCCCCTCTGCCCGAGGGCCAAATAATGGGCCTGGCCTACCAGTTGTAGGTTGTGCGTGAGGTTAACTTCCTCACCACATAAAAAACCAACGGTTACGAACCGACAACAGGCCTCGTATATGGACGGATTCAAAGTTGACGACCCCAGCAAACGATCAAAGGACAATGATTTTCGGTTCTGCACGTGGAATGTGAGGTCACTGAACATACCAGGAGATGCGATGGGATGGGCCGGGCAATAGCAAGATGAGAAACTGCAACATCTACTACGGTGATTGCTACAAAGAGGGAAGGCAGCGCTTATTTGGATGCTGATTCGTTGTTCGAGGCAGACGATCATCAGCGAACGCCTCATAACAATCCGCATCAAGGCTACATTCGGCAACATCAGCCTCATTTGCGCACACGCTCCGACGGAGGAAAAGGATTACGATAGCATGATCTCCTAGAAAGAACATACGATCGTTCTAGGAGATCTCAACGCACAGCTGGGCAAGGAAGAAATCTTTGCTAGAGTCATCAGAAAACACAGCCTGCACGACAACACATCCGGAAAAGGACTCAGGCTGTTAGATTTCGCCTCGGGGCGTAACCTCTCTGTGATGAGCACGCGGTTCCCACACCTCAACATCCATAAGGGGGCCTGGCGGTCTCCTGATCAATCCGCCATCAACCAGATTGATCATGTTGCGATCGACGTCAGACACACCTCCAATATTCTCGATGTCCGAACGTTCCGAGGAGCCAACATCGACTCGGACCATTTTCTGGTTGTAGCCAAGGTAAGGATGAGGATATCGAGAGAAGTACGGAGTCGAGAAGGAACGCTACGGCATGACGTCGGAAAGCTACAACCGCAATCAACCACTAGGAACTTTGCCGACGGAGTCTCCCTGAAACTCTCTGAAAGTTCGACGCTGCCTGCACATTCAATAGAAGAAGAATGAAAACGTTGTCAAAAAGCCATCAAAGAAGCTGCCACTGATGTGCTGGGTTTAACGACACCACCCAGACACCACCCAGACACCACCCATGCAGCCAAGCAGGAGGTTTACAAGGCAACGCTGCATCGAACAACGAGAGCTGTTCGTGAGCTCTACGAACAGAAGAGAAAGGAAGAGCACCGGCTTCTCAGAAAGAAAAAGAAAGAGCATGAGAAGGGCGCGGTCGTGGAGATGGAGAGGTATTACGACAGGAAGGAGTCCGAAAGTTTTACCAAAAGGTAAAACAAGTATCAGGAAGATACAGACCTCGGACCGAAGCCTGTAGGGACGAAAATGGACAGCTAGTAGTAGAATCGCAAAATGTAGACTGTTGAACGGCGATGACGACACAAATTCCGCTGTCAGGCAGAATGTTTCACTCAATTTGGACGATGATGAACACGAATTCCGTCCCCCCGACTTAGACGAAGTCAAGATAGCGATATCTAGACTGAAGTCGAACAAAGCTGCCGGAGCGGACGGATTTTCCGCGGAACTGTTTAAGTCAGCTGGAGATGACCTGGTTGGGCGCATACACCAGCTCATCTGTAAGATATGGTCGGAGGAAAGCATGCCCGATGAGTGAAATCTCAACGTCGTTTGTCCGGTCCACAAGAAAGGAGACCCCTTTTGACTTCGACAACTATCGAGGGATCAGCCTCCATAACATCGCTTACAAGATATTCTCTGCCGTTCTGTGTGAACGCCTGAAACCATTTGTCAACAACATGATAGGTCCTTATCAGTGCGGTTTCAGGCCAGGAAAGTCCACAATAGACCAAATATTTACACTCCGGCAGATCCTGGAAAAGACTCAAGAGATGCACATCGACACCCATCACCTATTTGTCGATTTTAAGGCCGTATATCACAGCGTGCAAAGAGGCGAGCTATATAGCGCCATGTCTAAATTTGACATTCCCGCCAAACTCGTCAAGTTGTGCAGCATGACGATGGAGAACTCTCTTTGCTCCATCAAGGTCGGTAACGAACTCACCGACACCTTCAATGGCATGTAACTTCTTTAAAACCATACATCCGTTTAACTGGTTGCTTTTGCAGACGACATTGACGTGATTGGACGAACACAGCGAGCCGTCGATGAGACGTTTAATGGCTTTGAAGCGGAAGGGGGCTAAGAATAGTCTAGCGGTAAGCCAGGGCAAAACAAAGTACATGCTGTCATCACGGAAGAACATCGACGTCTCGGACAGAGCGTCATATTGGGCGTCAAAAACTTTGAGGTAGTCATGGACTTCGTCTACCTAGGCTCCGGAGTAAATAGGGACAACAACACCAGTACCGAGATCAAGCGCAGAACTACTCTTGCCAATCGCTGTTTGTTTGGCCTCAAGAGGCAATTGAGTAACAGAGCCATCTCTCGAAACACCAAATTGACCTTGTAAAAAACCCTGATCATCCCAGTACTGCTCTATGGCGCAGAGACATGGACGCTATTGAAAGCGGATGAATGAAGCTCTTGGTTGTTTTGAGAGAAAAGTTCTGCGTACGATCTTTGGTCCTGTTTGCGTTGATGGCGTTTGGAGGAGAAGGTTCAATCACGAACTATACGGGCTGTACAGCGGAATGCACCTAGTTAAGTGTCTTCGGATCCAACGCTTAAGATGGCTAGGTCATGTGGAGTGGATGGACACCACAGCTCCGGCCCGAAGAGTCCTCGACACCGAGCCATTGAGACAGCGCAAGAGAGGACGCCCTCGCACTAGATGGCGCACACAAGTGGAAAAGGACCTCAACCAACTTGGTGTGCGCAACTGGAGGCAGCTGGCGAAAGATCATGCTGGCTGGAGACGAATGTTGGTTTAGGCCAGGCCCATTTCCACCCCGGACTGTAGCGCCTATCAAAGAAGAAGAAGGAAAAAACATCAATATGCAGTATTTCACCTGCATATGAAGGGATTGGCGTTACTCCGAGCTCTTGTTTGTTCGGGTGTCGGTCGTATTTGGCTTTTGTGCAAACTCTGCAGTTCGCCACGATTTCGTTAGCCAATCTAGACTTCTTTGGAAAATAGTATTCACATAAGATTTGCTTGACATTTTCTTGTGACCATCTCCCTCTGTTCTTTTCTGTCTGTAATGTTCGCCACGATATTTATGCAGTGCCAGAACCTGGTTGACGGAAAGCTTTTTACCAACTCGTGCTGATTGCGTTTCTACATTTGGGTAGATAACTAACTTGACTTCATCGATAAGCGTGTTCCTGTCCACAAAATGAATAATATGACGCGTTTTTTCACCGAACAGAATACAATTTTTTTCAGAGCAAAGCGCGCTGAGCGGTTTCTCGATTAACTCAATTGCATAAGATAATGACGCTTCACTATGAATTGTGGAAGCATCAGATTCGGGCTCATTCTGTAGCGCATTTACGTTTGGTCGAGAGAGCGCATCCGCTACGAAGTTTTCTTTGCGGGTTTATAATGGCTTTTCCACGTTTAATCATTGCATCTATCTGACACTGCGAATGTCAGTGGATGGTGACCAGTGTAAATGTTGATATCCCTTGTCCCAGACAATGGCCAGCAATTCCCTCTCATTCGTCGCGTAGTGCATTTGACTATCTTTCAATGTTCTTGAAATCATTGTGATAGGTCTGCCATTCTGCGAAAGAACTGCGCCTATGCAGTGTACTGAAGCATCAGTTGTTAAATCGAACGGCTTCCTGTAATCTGGGTACATCAGAATAACATCCTAAGATGCCAAAATGTGCCGCAGAACGCATTGCGCCGTGTTCCATTAATACTGACGGGAACTTTTTTCCACGCATGTTTACTTACAGAACCGTTTTCACCCTCCAAGATGTCGGTGAGGGGCCTTGTTATCGATGTGAAATCCTTTACGAAACATATAGACCTAAGAGCGAACAAATTGCTTGGTTCAACATACTCTTTGATAGCTCTGTCTTTTTCGGGATCTGCCTTTGCTCCACCACAAGTTACTATGAAGCCGAAGTATTCTACACTATTTTTAGAAAACTGGGTTTTCTCCCGGGAAACCTTCATATTATGTTCTTAACACGATCGAACTCTTTTTCAAAAAAAAATTATCACGTCATCGGCGTGTTCGTTATCGCTTCAGCTAAGACGAAGCCTTTAAAACCAGTATCTATTCCTTCCTAGAGCTTTGTGGAGCATTTCTTCTTTCCCGTCTTCTCAACTCGATATCACTTATAATGCCATTCGAGGTGAAGATTTTAGATGGTGTGATTCTCTCTCTCTCTCTTTCTCTCCTACATTGGCTTTCGTCACCACCTCGCCGTTGGAATACGTTTGTGGAAAATCGCACAGCTGCTATCTTTAAAAGGATTCCACGCTGTAATTGGAATTATATTGCTTCCTAGTACAACCCAGCAGATTGTACTTCACGAGGCGTATCACCATCACAGCTCTATAATCAACAGTTGTGGTGGAATGGCACAACCTGGCTGTCGATGCCCCAAGAACTTTGGCGCAAAAAAAGGTTCTTAGTGCCACAGTTCGATGAGGCTGGAACAGCAACAGAAGAAAGACCACATTCATTTAATATAAAACTTCATATTATAATGCCTAATAATAACGTTTCATTCCTCATAATCAAAGACATTCACGAAACTTATCTCCATCCAGGAGCTTCGGAGACTTTTGCGATATAACGACAACAGTATTTGGTCTTAGACAGCAGAAATCTCACCCGAAAGCTTCCAGTCTACAACGATTTTCAAAGCAGATTCCGATTTAATCATTCTGGCTATAAATCGGGTCGTACGTTGTACTGCAATCGCTGCGGTTGTTGCCACTGACCACTGGTCGACATCCAGTATATTGCTGACTTGTATTGTTGCGGATTTTCTCACACTTCTTGGATGAAAACTGCTATGAGTTTTAATAATAACTTTTTCTAACGTGTGTCTTTTTATATAAATGTATACGGTTAACGCTGTGAAAAGGAATAATACAATAATTGTTTTAAATAAATGGTTTATTTAATACTTTTGTCTCCCACACTTTAATTCTGTTGTGTCTTTAAGTACAAATTCCAAGTATAGCTTTTTATGTCTCTCTATTTACGTATGCACACATATGGTACACCACTGTTACCTACATTACATATTGAGATCAGTCTGTATGGTATCATGGTATAAAGAACACTTACTGAGAATAAAGACAGTATTTTTTTTTTTTTATTCATTTTTATTTTATTTTTCAATTCATTTACTTACATGCTAGACAAAAATGCTTAAAACTAGCTTAACTAACTTGACAAACGTTCTTACATCTAACCTACTGACCCTATACGGGTACTCTAATCTAATAAAAACTAAATTAAGTAATGCCATTCGGCTTGAGCATTTTTTTTTTGTTTCGTCTTTTGGATTCTATTAATAACTTAATATCTTATGCCAAGAAAACTGTTAAAAAACTTGGCTTTTTTGTTCTTTTTTTTCTATCTTTAGCTAACTTAACCTAACATTAAAAACTTAAGGTACTATCTTGACGCGTGCACCAGGGCGTATATGTTATGTATATGCCTAACATATATAATTTATACGCCGTGGTGCACCTTTTTTTGTGGATTTTTGTACTTTTTTTTTTTTTTTTTCTTACGCTCTAAGTTATAACCTATGTAAGTTGGCAACTATGGTCAACTCGCGCGTCAATATGAGAAGCTACCCGCGGCGGAGACTGGTTTTGGTGTAACCACCAATAAAATTGCCGTTGTTTGGCAGACTCTCTCCTGTCTCGAGCAGAGATCGCTCTACTGAACCGGAGGAGATCCTCGCGACTGCGAGCGACATCCCGTTCGTATTGAAGTCGCCTGTCCACTGTTCGGCGTACGACGTGGAAGATTACAGGACATCCGTGTGGATCCTGTATTAGGCCAATTGTGTCGAGGTAGAGGAACGCCTCGGGAGGAATAAAGCCGGAAAGGCGCACTCTCTCATGATACATAACGTTGGGGTAGTAAGCCCCAAAGATCAGACTGTTCGAAGAAGTCATAGCTCGTGCAATGTTCCTTCTGATAAGCTTAATAATAAAATTATCTATCCTGTTGAGGTTTGCCTCGTTGTACAAGACCTCATTGGGATAGTACTTCTTGTACTCAGATTCGGAAGTACGATACAAACGGAGACAAGTCCGAAGACATTGTCTCTCGAACAACCTCATCTTTTCCATCTGGGAAGGACTCACGTTGAACCACAGTGGGCAACCGCATGCCATAATTGGCCGGATGAGAGCCATGTAGCAGATTACCTTCACCCTGGTATCAAGTTGGCTGCTGTAAAACAACCACCTTGCCACAGCAAAGGCCCTTTTAGCTTTGGCCAGAGCAATATCTATATGTTTGTTAAAATACAGATATTGATCCAACCAAATGCCAAGATACCTAACTACACTTTTCACATCTAAAGGGCGTCCCTGTGGGTCAACAATGCCGAACTTACGCCAGTTTGTGCGCGTATCCCATGTTGCCATGTTCAACGGGGTTCTGAAAAGGATAGTTTCACACTTCCTGAAGTTGATAATCAACTTCCAGTCGTCGCAAAATCGCTGAATTTGATCGAAGTCACCTTGCAACAACATGTTTATTTCTTCGACCTTCGGGCCTGATCTGTACGCCACTAAATCGTCGGCGTACGCAATTAATTGCGGCATTGAACGTATCAGATCTGCAGTGAATATTGAAAACAGGATCGACGAACCAACCGCTCCTTGTTGCAGACCGTTTTTGATCTCAAAGACCGTGGCAGAAGTTACATCGCCACTTTTCACGACGAACTTTCTACCTGTTATCATGTCATAGATCATGTATAGCAATGGTTTACTTACGCCGAGCCTGACCAGCTTGAGGAAGAGGCCCTCGAACCAAACGGTGTCGAACGCTTTCTCCAAGTCAATCAGGCAAGCACCCGTGCATTGTTTTTTGTCTTTATTCCATTGAATGTCGGACACCAGTTTAGACGCGGCATGTATGGTTTCATGCCCCGCCCTAAATCCGATATTATTTTCCTCAACCCATTGTTTCAGAACTCGAATGACTATCTTTTCAAAAACCTTGCTTATGCAAGGAAGAAGACTGATCGACCGAAGATTTGTCGGAATTGATCTATCTTTGTCCCGTTTAGGGATTGTTTGCACCACAGCTGTTTTCCAATGTTTCGGGTAATAAGCATTACTCAGCGCATTGTTAAACAATGATGTGTAGATCTGCACTGCTTCGGGGGAAGATGGCGAAGCACAATATTCGGTATACCATCGATTCCATGGTATACCCACAGACTTTTTCTTTTTCAGCGAGGATAATATACCCTGGAGATCTTCCTGAGAAATCAAGATGTGATTTCTATCATTGGCGACGGCACTATTTGCCATGAACCTGGTGAAACCTGGGTTCTCAGATCGCCATTGACTTATCTCGTTACGAAGATTACTGTGGTTCAGCAGGGCTTCGTTCTCCAGTTCGTGATTCGGCCTTCGAACCTCATTGACCGTATACACTCCCTGGAAGACAGCACCGATTGCTTTCACTTCTACTGAGGGTCTTCAACCACGAAGAAGTCATTGTCTAGCACTTCCCCATCTGTATTTATGCCGACTGAAGTCAGTAACTGTTCGTTATTTGTCGTCCTAGGAAGTCTAACGCACTGAATGTCGTTTTGGTCTTTTCTCCGAAATATTTTATTTACTTGCGGGAACATACCCGGGTTGTTAGATCGTACAGCCCGGATTTTATTGCCCCAGTGCAAGCTTATAGCTATGCTATAATTGATACGGATTAACTGTTGGAGGTTCTTGATCTCCGACTATAGTGCCCTGACTTCCGAATTTGGTGGATCTGTAAATCGCCTGTGCAAGAGTTTGAGTCTTGACAGCAGCCTACTTTTATGCACGTGAAGTGCATCGATAGCATTTCGATAAACAACGCTATCATCAATTAGTACTGCCTTTGGGATAGTTTTGTCCATAGTTCGTTTGATTACGTCGTCCATTTGTATGAGGTACCTGTCAACCTCTTCGTTCGTCAGGTTTCTGTTTGTTGGAGGGTTGCTCTCACTCGAACGTAGTTCTGTGGCTAAAGTCCTGGTGAAGCGTGGCCAGCGGGCTTTATTGTAATTATAAAGGTTCCTCTGGACATACTCGTCCAATTCTTCCACCTCGTTCGGGAGCTGAATAGCCGCGAAGAGTCCGCAGTGATCACTCTCGTACTCAACAGCAGTTAAACAGTTCCGCGTGCGTCTTTGTACGTTAAGTATCGTCAGTCGTTTGTCAATCAGCAATAGATCCAGGTAAGATCCGCTTCTGGGAAACGATGGACTTTCGGTTGCAAGCAAATCGAGCTTGAACTCAATATTGTGCTCCGCCAACCAGTTATATAGTGGGGTCCCCCTAGGGTTATGCACTCTATTGCCCTGCAATAATATAATAGTTATCCTCCGAGCTCAGTCGAAGGCTAGTGAAAAGAGTATCGAGCTCTGAAATAAAATTGCGATTGAGGTCAGGATTGTCAGCTGCATAGATCGCGATCACAAATAACCGCTTTCCACCCTGAATAGGAATGCGTGCAATACACGTTTGCAGCAATTAAAATCTTCGCACTTCACTACTATACACGACTTTATGACATAGGCCTTTTTTAATTAAGAGAAAAACCCCTCCCCCTTGCAAGGATTGAGGCCGGTCTCTTCGAATTACGTGGTAATTCTTATACCAGAGTTTGCGCGTCTGGTTCAGCTTAGTTTCGCTGGCCATCAGCACGTCTGGATTGTGGGTTTGGAGAAGGTTACCGAGCGTTAATTTCCGTTCAGTCCTAATCAGTGAATTCACATTCACTGCTAGGATCTTAAGGTTACTGGCTGTCTGCTTGCTCCTGGAACTGCTTTTGGAGTTGAGCTATCTGCCCCTGTATAGAGAGCAGCACCGTCTTCAAATCCAATTCAGCTTCAGGTTGCCTGGCCACTGGGACCTGGGCTACCCTCTGCACTGTCTGTTGTACCGGCCGCCTTCCAGATGCCATTTGGGCGAAGGAGACTTCCGGTGTAACAGCGGTAGCTGGAGCACGGGGCGCTTCTACCTTTTTTGTGTTCCTTTTGGCCTTTATGATCTTCCTGATTTCTTGGACTTTCGTGCCCGTTGGTCTTGCAGATTACGCACATTAGCTGGCTCCTATCTTCGACTTTTTCTGTCCCTAAGGGACATTCCCCTTGAATGTGGGTTTCTGCGCATTTGACGCAGCGAGATTGCATGTTGCAGTTCGCCGCGGCATGCCCAAACCTCTGGCAGCGAGCACATTGAAGTATGTGCTTCGTCTTTATTAATGTTTCCCATTTGACAGAAATGGAGCCTATACGATTAATATGTTTTAGGCTGTCTTTTTTGCTGTCTGGGGTGACCTGGACAAGGAAGAACGGAAGTTTCCTGTTCTCCCTTCTCGTTACCGCAGTGTTAAAGGGCTTGACCCCAACGAACGTGTAGTGTCAGTAGCGGGATCCACGCCCTTAAGGAGCATGGTCTGCAATCTTTCCCCTTTTGGGGTGTATGAGAAAAACCCAGCCTCCGCCGCCGCTAGCTTTTCTTTAACGGCATTGTAATCAACCACTGATAAGCAGTGGATTGACACCCTTAAGGGTCCCTTTACTTACTTACATATGGCGTCAACATCCTTAGTCTCCATTCCGAAGACATTAATTGGAGGGCATCTCTCTGGTTTGGCTGCTGCTGTTTGCTGTTGCTGTTTCACCTGTGGTGGCTGCTTCTGTTTCTGCTGCTGCTGCGGTTGGTTCTGCTTCGGTTTCCTCTGTTGCTGCTGCATAGGTTGTTGTTGTTGTTGCATGGCAGTTTCCGAACGTTGTCCCTTTGGCTGGTGAAGGGTTTGTTCTTTGTTTTGCTGCTGCTGCTTCGGCTTTTTTTGTTGCTGTTGATACTGTTTTTCAGCAGCCTCTTTGGCTGCTCGGCGGGCTCTTAATTTTTGCTGGATGGCTTTGATGACGGCATCCAATTCTTCCCTCTGCCTCTGGACTTTTGCAAGCTCCTCTCGGTCATCCTCCTCTTCGTCATCCGACTCGGATGACAGAGCACTGTATGAATTTCCTCTGCTACCGAAGGAAAATCTACCTTCGCCCTCTGCCGACTCATACAGTACATCGTCGAGGGTTTGGCATTTTTGCACAGCCTGTTGTTTTTGTTGTCCATTTGGACTTGCGTATTCTGCTGCTGTTGTTGTTGCTGCCAGTTCTTCCCCAGCTGTAATGTCGCCTGATGCAGTGGAACGGCGCTTGACTTTGGTTGGCTGTTGTTGTTGCCTTTTCCTTCGCTTTTGTCTGGTTTCGGGCTGGTGGCCTGATGTTCCGGCCTCCTCTTTGTTGTTGTTGTCCGCTTTAGAGAGCGCGGACCGCTCGATTTCTTCCATCACGTTGATTTCACTTACTCACTCTGAGTGTCTAATCAAATTTTTCCATGTGGAGAAAAAAAAAGTTCAAAGTGATTTTTCGGGAATTGAACCCGGCACCTCGAGATCACGGTCGAATACTCTACCGCTGGACCACTGGTTCTTATAACAATTCTCTGCACTTTGCGCACTTAGAATGATTTTTCGCACTTTGTAGGGAAGTCGAAACACGTCTGTGCTCAATAGAGTTCTGCGAACGACTGACAGTATTTTTATTATAACAAATGTGTGTAATTAAGTTAGCGAATTAGTCAATTTATCTTACTTAATGTCAATTTCAACTGAAAGAGTAATGCTAGAAACAGAATCGTTGTCCGCGCCAGTGTCAGGTGCACCGCTGTCATCACTCTCACTTTTAAACCTAAAAAGCACAAATTCACCAGTATCTACATGAGTGCATTCAATGTAGAAAGTCAGAATGATAAACGAAAAGTTACATTACTTCTTCATTACATGGGACCGGAATGCCTTAAAATTTTCCACTAGTGCAATGAAGATTTGGATTCTTTTTCTCTTTTACAGAAGTGAACAGTGTAGTGGCACGATATATATTTTTTACTGGAAAGGATGGTCGTACAGAGACGATTGATGAATTCGTTAGTGCTCTAAGTTCAAAGTATAAATGTTGGTGCTTTTCGCGAAGATCTGGTACATGATACAAGAAAGATTATTCAATAAAGAAAAAAAAATCGCGATAAGGCCATTGAAGTTTCAACAACCTTTTAAATTAATAAGCAGCAGGTGCAGCAACTACAACACAACAACATCTTGAACATTTTGTTAGGTCTTATCAAGAATTTACATTTCAAATCAAAGTCATAGACATTTTACAACGGCTAACAAAAACTCTTACGGTCGCTTTAATTACTGTTCGCAATATTCAATTAATGGACTTTGATGATTTTAGCAAACATCAGTGAGATTAGTAGCGAAGAAATTAAGTATATTATTTTTTAGGATAGTGATTTTCTTAAGAATAAATTTCACGAATTAAAATGTATGATAATGTAGGACAGGCGAGCGAATAAAACATACGGGAAGAAGATGTTTTACTTACGACAATTTATTGAGAAGTCTTGAAAATGACATAACAGGCTCTATTTATAAGATCATATAAAACGGTACGCTTACGGTACGATTAAACATTTAGTCAACATTTTTAATATTACAAAGAAAATTATATTTGAACACATATGAAAAGTTACATAAACATTACAATAAAATGCAGTTAAGCACTTAAAATGAATTCGGCATCGCGATAAAACCGCTATTCTTCTCGGTGATCGTTATTCAAATGTAAATGTTGCTCATAGTTTTCTAAGTTTTATTTATTCTTTTAGTCTGTCGTTTTCGTCAGTCTTTAAATCAGCTTCTGGTACCGCATAAAACCTCATATTGCTTGGAGAACATTCACTCTTGTATGGCAATTTTGTTTATTGTAATCCGTCTATATTGATTATAACGTACCTATCATTTTTCAATACTCTTTTCACTTCGTATGGCTCACGATATTTGGCCAAAAGCCTTTTGCCAATGCCTGAGGTTGTGTCAACATTTTTGATCATAACATAGTCTCCTGTTTTAAGCTTCCAAAAATCTATGCACGGACTAAGTTCCTTATTTTTCAACATCATCTTTACACAACGCTATTTTCATTTTAAACTGACCGTCTTCTGGAATGACTTTTCTAACACTTTGACATGATGTAACTGGTTCTGCGATAAGACACGTTGTTGACGTTTTCTGCGTAGATGTTGCTTACATTTAAATCGTCTTCTTTATAATCCGTACTGCTTTCTCATGGGGGGTGGCTGTTGGCATTGATTGTCAAAACTGGTTTATTACTGGACAATTTTAAGCGATGTCTCCACGAACACCACATATAAAACAAGTGTAGTCGAAAAAATTTATTTAATTATTTCAGTTGCATATTTTGTTGCGAGACTGTATTTGTTTCTAGAAAGATTTTAATAACATGGAATGTACTGCAAATCTAACGAGAGTATAAATGTCTCAGCGGACATACATTACGTCTTCTGTTAATAAACGACACACAAGCAGAGAGTTGTTTGTCTTTGATTTTACTTCTTCTGGCTCACTTGTCCGGTTCGATGACAACAAATTCAGAAGTGGGATTAAGTCAGCAGCGCGTCGACTGTACCACTTGCTTGGGCAAAAGTCAAGTTTTCGTGATCTTGTACAAACGGTTTTTTTGTGTACTGTGCTTTGTATAAATATGTCTGAAGAATGGACAGAATTTTTGAAATCGGCGACTAAAAAATTTGTTAAGATTCTTGAAACTCCAGACAACGGGTACAAAAGTTGAGCTAAAAATTCGTGCGCAGGAGGCAGTTCAAGGTTTGACCGAAAACGAACTTGTAAAGATAAGGCGGTAAGAACAAAACAGCAGAAGCGGAGGTGAATGTAATGACATGAGTACGAGTGTTGCGGAAGAAAATTCGTCAGGTTATAGTGACAAGTCGGGAAGTGAAAGTGAAGAAGTTTTAGATGCGGAGGTGGGTAAGCCTCCAAGCAAACTTCAGATTAAGAAATTGATCATGGTGTTGAGGCAACAAATCCGTGACCTTCAATTGGAAGACACCGAAACTAATCTCAGGGCACATGGCAGTTGCAGTTTCAAGGAGATTGAAGAAGCTATGCTTCCATTTAGTGGTGATGACAATTATCCCTTACAACGCTGGACATAGCAATTTGAGGAATTGGCAGACGTCATAAAGCTGTCGGAAAGGAAGATTTGTCTCTGGCTCAGCGTCTTCTATCAGGAACAGCAAAGCTGTTTGTGAGAACGGTTAGTGTGAATAGTTGGAGTGCGTTGAAATCGGCATTGGTCAGTGAATTTGGACGGTCTGTGACAAAGGCCGATGTTTATAATGAAAAAATTCCCACATCTCGACATTCACAAAGGGACATGGCGATCTCCTGATCAATCAACCATCAATCAGATTGATCACATTGCGATCGACGCAATGCACTCCTCCAGTAATATAGATGTCCGAACGTTCCAAGGTGCCAACATTGACTCGGACCACCACCTTGTAGTAGCCAAGGTAAGGTTGCGGATATCCCGAACACCGCCAAGACAAAAAAATACTGTGAGGAAGTTCAACGTCGGCCGGCTACAATCGCAAGAGATTGCCAAATCCTTTTCCGATCGTGTCTCCCACAACCTCTTAATAAATCCTACGCCGCCAACATCAAGTATTGAAGACCAGTGGCAGCATTGCCAAAAAGCAATCAGAGATGCCGCCTCCGATGTGCTGGGTTTCAATCCGCCACCACAACCAAACCCCTGGTTTGACAATGAGTGTCGGCAGGCGAATGCAGCCAAGCACGAAGCATAAAAAACAGGAGGAAAACATGCCCGATGAATGGAACCTCAGCATTGTTTGCCCGATCTACAAGAAAGGAGACCCCTTTGACTGCGCCAACTATCTGGGGATAAGTCTCCTTAACATCGCCTTTAAGATCTTATCTGCCGTACTGTGTGAAGGCCTAAAGCCATTCGTCAACAACATGGTCAGTCCATACCAGTAGGGCTTTAGGCCAGGAAAATCCACCATCGACCAAATATTCACACTTCGGCAGATTTTGGAGAAAACCCAGGACACAACAAATCGATACCCACCACTTGTTCATCGATTTTAAGGCCGCGTATGATAGCATTTATAGAGACGAGCTAAACAGAGCAATGTCTAGTTTTGGCATCCCTACCAAACTAGTCCGTTTGTGTAGGAAGACGATGGAGAATGCACGCTGCTCCATCAAGGTCGGTAAAGACCTAACCGAGACCTCTGATGTCAAAAAAGGATTCAGACAAGGCGACACGCTGTCATGCGACTTTTTCAACATCGTTCTTGAGGACACCCAACACCGACGTCTCGGTCAGAACGTCACTGCAGACAGATATAATTTTGAGGTAGTTAAAAACTTTGTCAACCTAGGAACCGCTATCAACTCAGACAACGACACCAGCGCTGAAATCAAACGAAGAATAAATCTTGCCAATCGGTGCTTCTTTGGGCTAAGAAAGCAATTTGTAAACAAAGCCCTCTCTCGAACAACCAAGGTTCTTACATTAAAATCATTATTTCTGCACCGCTAAAACCATCTTTTGCATGTTGCTTCTGATAGAGCATGATCACCATATGCCTCGACAAGCATTCGATGCGACTCTGCTTTCCGCAAATCATCACTTTCTGGTACAAAATTAGACATTTTTAACACGATGAAAAAATATGATTTTGTCTGTTCAAAGATGATACTAAAGATGTATACTAAATATTTTTCACAGATGTCATAGCAAACAAACAAACAAAAAAATAAGGGCTCGTTCACAACAAATGTTCCCTATCGATACATTTGTATCTTGATGCACTTCATACCGGTATACCTGGTACGTTACGGTCACATGACGCCACCAGTCCATAAACCGCACCAAGCTGTGACTTTTTTTTGGATACATTGGTAGCTCATGCAATGCTTGTGGCTGATATTCACTCCATAATCACCAATTCTGCTTATTTACGTACCCATTGAGCCAAAAAATCCAAAAGCCATAAAATGGAACAAGCGCGCGATAAGCTTTCTTAACAGAGCATTGATAATAAAATTCAATAATTTGCAAGTGTTGTTCGTTTGTAAGACGATTCATGGTTAAATTATAGACCAAACTGAAGATGTTTGAAAGTAAAACAAAACACGAAACGTGTGTCAGCTGTTTTTCGTTGATATTTGTCCAAAACTTCCATATACTTTAATGTCTTCCTTACAAAGTTAGTGAAGCAGAACTTGAAGTTATTAAAAAGGTAACTGAGCTAACTGAATGGGTGAGCTCAATAGTTTAAGTTAGAAAACTGAATGGTCAAATTCGATTTTGTCTTTATCTCCGCAATCTTAACAAAGCAATCTTATGCCAGCATCATTCCTAACAGTGATGATATCAAAGCTTAATTAAATAAAATAATGCGAAAATGTTTAGTGTGCTCCATACTAATTCTAATTACTCTTCGGTATTAATGCAAAAAGTCTTAGTTTTCAGAGTCAATATTTAAGGTTGGTTTCAGTAAGCCAAAGATTTGTTTGTATTTTCATCACGGAGTAACACAAAACACTACGTTCTCTAACTGTTGGCTTTGAGTAGTAGAGCCTGTTTGGTCCTGTTTGCGTTAAAGGTTTGTTGTTGCAGAAGAAGATTCAACCATGAACAGTACGGGCTGTACAGCGACATGAGTCTAGTCAGGCGTCTACTTACTCAACGCCTATGATGGCTAGGCCATGTTGAGTGCATGGACAAAACTGCTCCAGCCCGAAGAGTTTTCGACTCCTAGTGGGACAACGTAATAGAGGACGACCATGAACCCATGGAGAGGATTGCTGACCAAGACCCATGTTCAACCCGAACTGTAGCGCCACAAAAAGAAGAAAATATTTATGGGGAACGAAGAATAGCTAAAATTTAACTTAAGGTTTAAGTGCTACTCTGCTATGATGCGGATTTAAGAGTAATATCAGCAAAAGGCTCTTACTCGCAATGTGAAATGCGCATTAGTGTTTCTTATGAATTTTGTGCTCTAATAGTCGTCACTGGTTGATGATAAATAAAATTGGGCATAAGCTTAAATTTCCAAGAAAACAATTAGTGGAAAGTGCAATGATGAGTTGGGTATTATTGTTTTGAGCAACGCTATTTGGCAACCGCATAGAGCATAGAAGGCCCTCGATTTAGCCGCGACTATTCTAACCATCGATCAATAGGTTGAAGTAAAAAAATATATGTTACTTCGAATTAGTCCATTATATTGTTTGTGTTTTACTGAACATATGTGTTTCGAAATGGTGAAGCTTACATGTGCTCTAATAGCCGATCACTATCATAGCCCACTTATAACGTGATTAAGTGTAAGTTTGCAAGATTATTATTTTTTTTTCAAGGAATGCATACAAAAAAGTTCAGTTCGGACGAGAGAAATGGGAGAAACAAGCGTTACAAATGTGTCTGTACTCGGTCTTTGACTGTACCTGTGAAGGTAGGTGATTTCAGAGATGGACAGCATGAATGAAGAAATTCCTGCGTGACATTAAACAAGTATGAATGGAGGGCCTTAAGGTAATATTACGACTCGATTGACAGATGGTGATCTCTTCAAAAAGATAGTCTGGCTGTTTCTTGTGAATAATTTTGAAGAGTAATATGTACGATCTGTAGCTAATTCGCATCCTAGAAGAATATGACGTTGTTCCGAGTTCATACCTGCGTAGGTTAAACACATACCTTCTAGAGGCATTGCTCTTGTTAACTTTTGGAAAGACGCGTAGTCACCGTCAGCGAACAATTCGGATCCATGTGTCAGTATTGACACTATGAGTGCTCTGGCAAGTTTTAGTTTTACATTGGGAGGGAAAATGTATTTGCTGATTGACAAGCCTCTTAGGACGTATATATCTTGGAAACTAAGACTATCATTGGATCCCAACTTTTGACATCGACTTTTAGTCCCTCCTTTAATGCGTTAACGCATTCTAATGTTCTGTCGTGCAGTTTAGTTGCTCTGCCGATACATAGGAACATTCGCCTGAACGCCTGAATCTAGGAATTTACTAGCAGTCTAGCTGTTAGATAGTAGCTGTCTGCTATCTGTAGGTGCTGAACAACTTTTGCTGCTTCCCCGGTCAGGTTTGTCTTCAGATAATGCAGATTTTGTGCATTACCAAGTTGTTCGTTATTGTGGATCGCATGAACAAATCTATGAATGATTTCCATTGTTGATAGTCTCCTCCAAACGTTGGTATTTTAATCGTGGGAAGTTTGATATCACTGTGTGATGTCTCATTTATATCGCTTCTGTTTTGATGAGATTTTTCGTTATTCGTGACGATATCGATGTTCTCTTGAGCTGCAACATAGTATTTTCATAGAGTTACTCGCTCTTCGTAGTCACGCAGAAGGATAGTATACTCGTCTTTATCGTCTATATTGACGTTCTCCATGATGTCATTATGCGTTTTGTTGATTATCTCCATAGGTTGCTAATGACCACCATTTTGTGTTTGTAATACGCCTTTGTTCCTTGGTCTGTTTTCTTCATTTGTTCACACGAAGGCTAGTTTTTGAGCTTCTTGTCGTTTAAGTCTTCTTATTTGCACATCATCTTGGCCGATAGTGTTGTTTTTTTCTGTATAGTATCCGACACCTTTTCTCCATTCGTATTTTCTACTTCTTCCAGTTCGTTTAATTTCGTCTCCAGTTTAGTTTTAGTTGTCAGCATGTTCTCATTTACTTGATCGAAGTAATTCGTGCGCACGACTTTCGATATAATGCTTGTACGATTTTATTACGCTGTCTCGTTGTTTGAATTCGTTCCAATGAAATGCTAGGTCATCTAACCTCTCTTGAATGAATGCTCGGGTTCGTCTAACCTTTGGATTTTTCGTGTATTTTTCGTATACTTTATTTTTGCATTAAACCGTCTGCCTTTGCTTCTCTACTAAGTCGCCAAGGTTTTCTATTTTAGATATTGATAGGAGTGCGAAGTCTTTTGCTTTTTCGAATCGTTTTTGAATCGTGGAACTTCTAACATAGCTTGATCACGTCGTCTTGTGTTTCTCTCGTGATTGATTGGTGATATAAACCGGCTGTCGTCGTAATACTCGAGGATCAAAGTCATCTTGAAGATATCTTCAACTTGGAGTACATTCAGCCTTTCTTCTTCAGGGACATTGCGACGATTGTCTGCACATATTTGCTTCAACGCTGTATTTTGGATTTTCTGAATTTTTTGTAAATGTGTCTTCGATGCGTTGCCCCATGCCAATATACCGTATCAAACAGGGCGAAGTACACTTGTTTAAGAACTGACGTTGGTGCGTGATATTTAAGGTGGGTAAGCGCATACACCGCTCTTATAAGGCTCATGCGCAACTGGTTAATGTGTTTATCCCATAAGAGATTACTGTCGATGATGACTCCAAGATACTTGTAGCTGTCTACTATGTCGATTACACAACTGGTTGAACTACTGCAGCTATCATTCCTATACCAAATATTTTGTTGGGTAGCTTTAAACTGAGGACTTCTGATGTGCATCATCTTTGTTTTGGATGCGTTGATCATTAATCCGTTGTCATGACACCACTTCACTGCTAAATCGAATTCTCCTTGCATAATTTCCATAGCTGTCTGTAAGGATCTGTGACGCACTATAATCGCTGTATCATCGGCATAAGCAAATGGAGTGCTCAGTTTGAAAATTCTTAGAAGCTCGTTTGTATATAGTATGAAGAGGAGTGGGCCCAACTTGGATCCTTGAGGGACTCCATATTGAGCGGGTTCTTTTGGACTATATGTCTCGTTAATTTTAACGCGAAAAGATCGGTTGCTCAGATAGTCTCTTAGCCAGTTTGCCATTAGTCCTCGTATACCTATGCGTTCAAGTGCTTGAATTAGCTTTGTATGGTTTAGCGTGTCGAAAGCTTTGCTAAAATCCATAAACAAGACTAGTACATGGTAACTTTTATTTAAGCTTTCGTTGATGGTATTGGCAAATTCTCCTAAAAATTTACCAGTGCTTTTATTTTTTTGGAAGCCGTACTGACTCTTATGAATTAGTGAATGTTGTCCGATGAAATTCTGTAACCTGTTAACAATTACTTCTTCTAGGCACTTTTCTACGACAGGTAGTATCGAAATCGGTCTTCATTGCTTAGAAGTTTTTTGACACCACCCTTGTATATCGGCCTTACAACAGCTGTTTTTAAAATGTCTGGTATGTTAGCTTGTATCAGACTCAAACTTACAAATTTGCACAGAATTGGGGAAAAGATATCCGCATGTCTCTTGATGTCGATCGCACGTATTCTATCGATTCCTGGCGACTTATTTTCACCAAGTGAATTAATGATGTTTAACATTTCTGAGATATTTGTTTCCTGTACATAAATTGAGTTGTCTAAGTCAGTGTTGATGTGCATCGATGTTTTCAAATCACAATGGTGTATTATATTTAAGACCTGCGTATTGAAGAGTTTGGCGCATTCACTAGTTAAACTGGTGAGTCCTGTTGTATTGGGAAAGTTTTTCGTGATAATTTCGTCGACGCCGGGTTTCTTTCTTCCCATTATTTCGTTTATCAAACTCCATGTTTTACGAGAGTCTGATCTTATTTGTCCGAACTTAGTGTTGTAAAAGAGCCATTTGTGCGTAGATATTTCTTTGTTGAGTTTATTTCGGTAGTTCTTATATTCGACTTCATAGGATCGGCTTAATCTATTGTTTTTCCACCTTCGGTAGAGTTCGTCTCTCTTTCTGCATTTGTCAATCAAGTTGGGAGACATCCATGGATTGTGTTTTCTTCTATTTTTTATTGATCTTATTGATGTTGACTTTTTATATATATCCTCCATTTTATTTAGGAACTTTTGGTAAAGTGAAGTGGCATCGCTTTCATTTAAAACTTCGTTCCAATTTGCTTGACGAATGAGTTCAGTTACGTGTATGTTACGTATGTATGACGAACTAACCCATTTGTCTTCTAATGCTGATCTATTTCCGCCTGCGAAGTATAATACTGGATAATGATCCGTGATACTGCATTCGATTACACCTGAGTAAATGTGGTAATCCATTGTGTTTGTTAGAACATGATCAATTATCGACTTTGAGCCAGTTTTCAAATCAGCCCTCGTGTACTCAGTAATAACATTCATCAACCCTAGTGAAGCCAGCATCTCTAGGTATTCCATTACACCGTATGAACTCAGATCTTTCACATTAATATTAAAGTCACCCATTATGACAATCTCGTCGTTTTTATCCAGTTGCCCTACATTGTTCTTGAATCCTTCAATAAACTCCTTCTTACTATAACCAGGTGGTCTATATACTCCCATAATGTACTTATTTTTGCTGTCTTCCTCGATTCGAATTTTTATATTTTCGTACGAAACGCTTTCACCACCGCCTCTACGATTGTCTCTATTAAAAAATTCCGTTTTAAAACCATTCATAGTAAACAAGCCTTGCTCCTCGTCTTTTATATTTGTCTCCACTAGGATTATTAGTTTAAAAACATTCTCGGACTGCATTACATTTAAGCAGAAATCATTCCAATTTTTTCTTAGAGATCTTATATTAAAACATAAGTAACAGCATTTGCCGTTCACAAATTCTCTTTTATCAATGCCGCTAAAACCATCTATTACCCTACAATTCACGTTGACAAGTAAGCTGTTGTTTTCGTTTGAGTTCTCCATATGACATATAACAGTGTCGTGCTTCTAGTTGACAGTTTAGTAAGATTATTGCGAGCGTGTAATTTTGTTTACATCATTTAGTGTTTTTATAAATATCGGCGGCATATTTTCATTTTGTCTGACCAAAATTCTTCCGGCATTCTCCCATACATATCGCCAGTTTTCTTGCTTTGCCTTTTCTTTTGCCATCCACATCAAGTGTTTATTATGTGAAGTCAATTGATTATTAATATACACCGTCGCATCTTGCAGTGCTGCGCTTGGGTTGTTGTTGTTAGTATTTTGCATTACTGCCTTCAATCTGACGGAGAGAGTTGAGCGACTTTGTTTTATGAATTTCATCTTGGAAATGCTTGATGCGAACGTTGCAATTATAGCAGATTTTTCAGGATTTCTGGTTTTTGTGCGGTATATGTCGGTGATATCAGTGTCGGTTATGTTGAAGTTGATGGTTTTTCCTATTGCCTTCACAATATCAATTAGATTTTCCTGTTTAGTGGGTGGAATGGATTTGATTTCAATGTTGTTTTTAATCGTTTGTTGCTCTAATGTGTGAATTTGATCTTTCATATTTTCAATTATTTCATCCTTTTTTTTGTTGCTTTCTTTAAGATCATTCAGTTCTTTGGTGACGGTTTCCATGAGATTTACATTTTTCATCATATAAGAACATATTTCGTAGTACTTAGCTGATAAAAAATCACAGCTAGCTGTTATTTCCTTAAGTTGTTCTCTCATAGAACGGATTTCGGCTAAAACAGCATAGCTATTGTCAGCTGAGACGTCATTAGAGGAGCCGCCGGGACTGCTGAGTGCTCGTATTCTTTTTGACGGTTGAGCCTGCTGCGAATGTGGTTTTGATACTACCGCATTGCTTACTGTGGCCGTTGGTACCACGTCTCCACAGTTCCTACAGGTCTGGCACTTCCACAAATCCCTTCTTTGGCCCATGGTTCTCCAAGATTTTTCGGTAACCGTAGTGCAAATGAAATGAAGTTTACGGTTGCACAAGGAACATACCGCAAATTCTCCATCAGCGGGAAGCTCTTCATGACAACGACTGCACACAGATATTTCGAAAAGAAAATTTAGATCTTAGGACAATTAAATACATGTAAACAAACGTTAAATGGTTGTGTAAAAAAGAACTTTTTGTTTAATAAATTATTGTTTTAATAAAGTCACTATCTTTTAATTGTTTATTTTGTATATCAAAAACTTATTACTGAGCAAAACTAAAACACGTCCTCACATACTAAGCTCACTCACACAACGATTTAGGAAAAATCGTTGATATTTTCGATTCAACAGATTCTATTTCCCTGAGTAAAGCTTTTTCAATGCCAGTAGGAACTTGCCGTAAATTATTTTCGACTTGTCCGACGGCGTCTTTCAACTCTTGCGGGTTAATCACATGGAGAATTGTAGTAGTCTCATTAATCATCTCTATTGAACCCATTTTTAATTTGACGTATCCATTATTCGTTTCTACTTTCGTTATGATTAGTCTCGCTTGGACTGTCGGGATGCGTATGACCAGTAGGAATGTTAGGAGCATTAACATCTGTAAACTTACGTTTTCTTTTAATATTTTTATTATGTTCATTAGATATTTGTTTTATTCTAAATCTTGTTTCGTATTTATGTCTAGGTCGCTTATAATTTTTAATTGGTGCTGTAATTCGATCTTCTGTGTAATTTTCCCTATTTTTATTGGCCTTGTAAATGTCTTTTTGTGTATTCAAAAAAAATGTTGCTCTCAGTTTTTGGTGATCTGCATTCCTAGCTTGTTCTGGGGTATTTTTAATGCTGCTATGATTTCTATTATTTTAATTGCTTAGTACTTTATGTAATTTAGCAATTAATGTGAGCGATGTGTCTCTCAAACTGACCAATCTCTCTTGAATTGTTGAATGCAATCTTTCAATGTGAGCATTTCCAGTGTGGCTGTTAGGTTTGGTTAAATGTAGTTCTATTCCTTGATTATTTAAATATTCTATTAGCTGATGTGCCATAAACTCATTATCAGTTATTATTTTCTTTGGCTTATCAAATTTGGGAAAATGTTACTCTAATATTTCTATTCTTTTTACCCAATTTTTGTTTGGCAAATGATAAGCATATGCTTTTTTGGTTAATTTATCAATTAATGTTATGAAAGATTGTCCTTGGAATGTAAATACGTAGATATGTAGAGTGTCGTTTGGAAACTCAGGAGTTTCTCTTAGACAGAATTTTGGCTTTATTGGGTTTCTTTCATATTTAGTTTCCAAACAAGTTCTACAATAATTTATAATTATTTGAATTTCTTTTATTAAATTGGGATAATAGATCTTCTTATTCAGTGTATTCTATGTTTCCACTATGATACTATGTATACTCTCTGTAGTGTGATACTTGGAAATTTGATGGTGTAATTCTTCCTTCTTTTGCTCTTAGTGTGCATTTTATAAATGTTATGTGTCTATTATAACTAAAGAGACTTATTAAAACTTGCTGCATTTTGTTATATTCCCGATATGATAATTCCGTGTATATGGTTCTCATAAACAAGTCTTTCCAATATGACTGATTTTTAGTCATATCAACTTGCATTATCCTTCTTCCATTTAATACCTCGACCTCTTTGGTAATTGAGTTCGTTAAAATTACCTGCATTTTGTACTTATTGACAATTTCTTCTTTTATTGGGAAGTGGTCGAGTAACTGCTCCAGAGCAGAATGAATCGTAGCTACATTGGACATTACTTCGTCTTCTAAGTGGGCTACATGTTCTATTCTACTCAGGAAGTCAGCTACTTTACTTTCTTTTCCCTTGAGATACTTTATGTCATAATTGAATTCAGCCAATTTCAACAACCACCTTTGATTTCTCTGTGAGAACTCTTTCCGATTATATATTTTGTAGAGGTATTTAATTGGTTGGTGGTCGGTAATTATCTTAAATTCATTTCCCCAAAGATAAGGTCGGAAATAAGTCCCTGACCAAACTATCGCCAAAAATTCTTTATCTGTTTCTCAGTATTGCTTTTCATGGTCGTTCAGAGTTCTTCGCATAGTATACAGGCTTCCCATCTTGAGTGAGCACTGCACCTATTGCATAATTGGAAGCGTCAGTAAATAATGTGAAAGGTTAATCAAACCTTAGAAACTTGAGAATAGGATGGTTGACGATACAAAGCTTAAGGGTTTCGAAGGCTTGTGTGTACTCTGGATCTCTCGAACTGATTTTCATATTCTTTTTCAAGTATTTGATCATAGGGTACGCTATTTTAGAATAATCCTTTACGAATTTTCTATAATAACTCGTCGTCCCCAAGAAACCTTTCATCTGTTTCTCTGTCTGTGGTAATTTATAGTCCAGTATGCACTTTATTTTATTGGGATTGGGCTTCATCCCATCTTTAGCTAAAACGTGTCCCAAAAATTCGATGTCTTTCTTTAAAAGTGAACACTTATTAAGCTGGACCTTCAGATTGTGATCATTTAACACCTCGAAAATAGTTTTAATGGCTCTAAGATGTTCTTCCAGACTATCAGAGAAAATATGAAAATGTCATCAATGTAGACTACACAAATCTTATTTATGTGTTCTCTCAATATATTATTCATACACCTCTGCAACGTAGCTGGGGCATTTTTAAGACCAAAAGGCATCCGAGTGAATTCAAATAAACCGTTTGGTGAAACAAATACAGTTTTTTGTATATCTCTAGGATGCATTTTAATCTGGTAATACCCTTTTGCCAAATCCAGTGTTGTGAAACATTGAGCGCGACCCAACTTGTCTAATACAGCTTCTATATTAGGAAGTGGATATTTATCTTCTCGATTTTACTATTTCCTTATTCGTAGCTTCGTAAAGCGCATATTCGTGAACTTCTTTAATTATATGATCTATTTTATTACATAGTTCTAAAATATTATTTACCTTGATGTGTTGTATGTTGGAAAGAGTTTCGTTGATATTTGTGATGGGCCGGAAATGTTGAATCAGCTGGTCCCTGGCTGTTACCCACGATGCAGGAGACATCATGTACAGAATATTTTTGGCTTTCCCCAACGATCTTGATGTTGAAAATGCATCTGAAGACTTCTGTTCGCTACTCCTCGGGAACGGCTGCTAAATGGTTGTCCACATAAGATTGGATTCACACTATCATTGGATCCCAACTTTTGACATCGACTTTTAGTCCCTCCTTTAATGCGTTAACGCATTCTAATGTTCTGTCGTGCAGTTTAGTTGCTCTGCCGATACATAGGAACATTCGCCTGAACGCCTGAATCTAGGCATTTACTATCAGTCTAGCTGTTAGATAGTAGCTGTCTGCTATCTGTAGGTGCTGAACAACTTTTGCTGCTTCCCCGGTCAGGTTTGTCTTCAGATAATGCAGATTTTGTGCATTACCAAGTTGTTCGTTATTGTGGATCGCATGAACAAATCTATGAATGATTTCCATTGTTGATAGTCTCCTCCAAACGTTGGTATTTTAATCGTGGGAAGTTTGATATCACTGTGTGATGTCTCATTTATATCGCTTCTGTTTTGATGAGATTTTTCGTTATTCGTGACGATATCGATGTTCTCTTGAGCTGCAACATAGTATTTTCATAGAGTTACTCGCTCTTCGTAGTCACGCAGAAGGATAGTATACTCGTCTTTATCGTCTATATTGACGTTCTCCATGATGTCATTATGCGTTTTGTTGATTATCTCCATAGGTTGCTAATGACCACCATTTTGTGTTTGTAATACGCCTTTGTTCCTTGGTCTGTTTTCTTCATTTGTTCACACGAAGGCTAGTTTTTGAGCTTCATGTCGTTTAAGTCTTCTTATTTGCACATCATCCTGGCCGATAGTGTTGTTTTTTCCTGTATAGTATCCGACACCTTTTCTCCATTCGTATTTTCTACTTCTTCCAGTTCGTTTAATTTCGTCTCCAGTTTAGTTTTAGTTGTCAGCATGTTCTCATTTACTTGATCGAAGTAATTCGTGCGCACGACTTTCGATATAATGCTTGTACGATTTTATTACGCTGTCTCGTTGTTTGAATTCGTTCCAATGAAATGCTAGGTCATCTAACCTCTCTTGAATGAATGCTCGGGTTCGTCTAACCTTTGGATTTTTCGTGTATTTTTCGGATACTTTATTTATGCATTAAACCGTCTGCCTTTGCTTCTCTACTAAGTCGCCAAGGTTTTCTATTTTAGATATTGATACGAGTGCGAAGTCTTTTGCTTTTTCTGTTACTTCACTTCACTTCAATGATTCTGCTACAGCTCGAAGGACTAAAATGTTTAGCTTTGCACTATCACCACCTTACCCCTTTTTTTGCTTTTAGGAAAAATCGTTGATATTTTCGATTCAACACATTCTATTTCCCTGAGTAAAGCTTTTTCAATGCCAGTAGGAACTTGCCGTAAATTATTTTCGACTTGTCCGACGGCGTCTTTCAACTCTTGCGGGTTAATCATATGGAGAATTGTAGTACTTTTGAACCCATATTTAATTTAACGTATCCATTATTCGTTTCTTCTTTCGTTATGATTAGTGTCGCTTGGACTGTCGGGCTGGGTATGACCAGTAGGAATGTTAGGAGCATTAACATCTGTAAATTTACGTTTTCTTTTAATATTTTTATTATGTTCATTAGATATTTGTTTTATTCTAAATCTTGGTTCGTATTTATGTCTAGGTCGCTTATAATTTTTAATTGGTGCTGTAATTCGATTTTCATGTGTAATTTTCCCTATTTTTATTGGCCTTGTAAATGTGTTTTTGTTTATTCAAAAAAAATGTTGCTCTCAGTTTTTGGTGATCTGCATTCCTAGCTTGTTCTGGGGTAATTTTATGTAATTAGCAATTATTACATAAAATTTAGCAATTAATGTGAGCGATGTGTTTCTCAAACTGACCAATCTCTCTTGAATTGTTGAATGCAATCTTTCAATGTGAGCATTTCCAGTGTGGCTGTTAGGTTTGGTTAAATGTAGTTCTATTCCTTGATTATTTAAATATTCTATTAGCTGATGTGCCTTAAACTCATTATCAGTTATTATTTTCTTTGGCTTATCAAATTTGGAAAAATGTTACTCTAATATTTCTATTCTTTTTACCCAATTTTTGTTTGGCAAATGATAAGCATATGCTTTTTTGGTTAATTTATCAATTAATGTTATGAAAGATTGTCCTTGGAATGTAAATACGTCCATATGTAGAGTGTCGTTTGGAAACTCAGGAGTTTCTCTTAGACAGAATTTTGGCTTTATTGGGTTTCTTTCATATTTAGTTTCCAAACAAGTTCTACAATAATTTATAATTATTTGAATTTCTTTTATTAAATTGGGATAATAGATCTTCTTATTCAGTGTATTCTATGTTTCCACTATGATACTATGTATACTCTCTGTAGTGTGATACTTGGAAATTTGATGGTGTAATTCTTCCTTCTTTTGCTCTTAGTGTGCATTTTATAAATGTTATGTGTCTATTATAACTAAAGAGACTTATTAAAACTTGCTGCATTTTGTTATATTCCCGATATGATAATTCCGTGTATATGGTTCTCATAAACAAGTCTTTCCAATATGACTGATTTTTAGTCATATCAACTTGCATTATCCTTCTTCCATTTAATACCTCGACCTCTTTGGTAATTGAGTTCGTTAAAATTAGCTGCATTTTGTACTTATTGACAATTTCTTCTTTTATTGGGAAGTGGTCGAGTAACTGCTCCAGAGCAGAATGAATCGTAGCTACATTGGACATTACTTCGTCTTCTAAGTGGGCTACATGTTCTATTCTACTCAGGAAGTCAGCTACTTTATTTTCTTTTCCCTTGAGATACTTTATGTCATAATTGAATTCAGCCAATTTCAACAACCACCTTTGATTTCTCTGTGAGAACTCTTTCCGATTATATATTTTGTAGAGGTATTTAATTGGTTGGTGGTCGGTAATTATCTTAAATTCATTTCCCCAAAGATAAGGTCGGAAATAAGTCCCTGACCAAACTATCGCCAAAAATTCTTTATCTGTTGCTCAGTATTGCTTTTCATGGTCGTTCAGAGTTCTTCGCATAGTATACAGGCTTCCCATCTTGAGTGAGCACTGCACCTATTGCATAATTGGAAGCGTCAGTAAATAATGTGAAAGGTTAATCAAACCTTAGAAACTTGAGTATGGGATGGTTGACGATACAAAGCTTAAGGGTTTCGAAGGCTTGTATGCACTCTGGATCTCTCGAACTGATTTTTATATTCTTTTTCAAGTATTTGATCATAGGGTACGCTATTTTAGAATAATCCTTTACGAATTTTCTATAATAACCCGTCGTCCCCAAGAAACCTTTCAGCTGTTTCTCTGTCTGTGGTAATTTATAGTCCAGTATGCACTTTATTTTATTGGGATTGGGCTTCATCCCATCTTTAGCTAAAACGTGTCCCAAAAATTCGGTGTCTTTCTTTAAAAGTGAACACTTATTAAGCTGGACCTTCAGATTGTGATCATTTAACACCTCGAAAATAATTTTAACGGCACTAAGATGTTCTTCCAGACTATCAGAGAAAATATGAAAATGTCATCAATGTAGGCTACACAAATCTTATTTATGTGTTCTCTCAATATATTATTCATACACCTCTGGAACGTAGCTGGGGCATTTTTAAGACCAAAAGGCATCCGAGTGAATTCAAATAAACCGTTTGGTGAAACAAATACAGTTTTTGTATATCTCTAGGATGCATTTTAATCTGGTAATACCCTTTTGCCAAATCCAGTGTTGTGAAACATTGAGCGCGACCCAACTTGTCTAATACAGCTTCTATATTAGGAAGTGGATATTTTTCTTCTCGATTTTACTCTTTCTTTATTCGTAGCTTCGTAAAGCGCATATTCGTGAACTTCTTTAATTATATGATCTATTTTATTACATAGTTCTAAAATATTATTCACCTTGATGTGTTGCATGTTGGAAAGAGTTTCGTTGATATTTGTGATGGGCCGGAAATGTTGAATCAGCTGGTCCCTGGCTGTAACCCACGATGCAAGAGACATCATGTACAGAATATTTTGGCTTTCCCCAACGATCTTGATGTTGAAAATGCATCTGAAGACTTCTGTTCGCTACTCCTCGGGAACGGCTGCTAAATGGTTGTCCACACAGGATATAAATTGTGTAAGCTCCTGGTTTTCTCCAGAAAATGGCTGTATATAACCAATCGAAAGTTCACTTTACTAGTCACTCACTAGTTTTAGCACTTTTACACTTTAAGTTCGTTTTTTCTTTCCCGTTTGGAAAGAAAATTACAGACGGCACCACTTAAATTATTTGTTGAAAAGAGATTAAACCCAATTATTTTTACCGCACCACAAGTATTTATTTAATTTTATTCTGAGTGCCGCTGTGTATAGCCCGGCCGCACACTCTTTCAATCCAACAAATAATCACCGATTTCATGACATTCGGTCGGTTATATATCATAAAATTGATTAGGCAAGCACTTCTCATATTCCAATTCTTTTGGATTTTTAGTGTATTTTTCGGATACTTTATTTCTCTACTAAGTCGTAAAGGTTTTCCATTTTAGATATTGGTAGCTCGACGGACTAAAATGCTTAGCTTTGCACTATCACCACATTACCGCTGGTGTGGGGATAGCAATGAGACAAAGTAAACAGAATTAAAACTATGTGATACGCTTGCGAGCTAGTAATTCGCACTCGTCATATTATTTATTGCCTCCGCCTTTTATACAAATTATGCCGCAACTAATTGCTGACACAGCGCCTGATGGTCACTGACTGGCGTGGAGTCAAATTGCAATCAAACAAAATCTATTGACGCTTGTTGACAGGGAGAATTTGCAGAGTAGGTAAAAACGGAAACATGTACAATTCGTACAAAGTTAGAAAACCGAATAGTCAAATTAGATTGTGTCTTTGTTCCCACAATCTTAACAAAGTAATTTTATGCCAGCATCATTCCTAACAGTGATGATATCAAAGCTAAGTTAAATAAAATGGTGCGAAAATATTTAGTGTGTGTGTTCCAGCTCTGAGCGACAAAAATAATTTTCACGGCCCCACCTCTTTCGAGTCACTGACAATGCTCAAAGAGTATTTCCTGTCTAGAAAAATCTTCTCAAACTTGGCCGTTCAGAGTCGGCATAAAACTCTAGGTCCCCTCCACTCGTATGAGAACAATAGCACGCACAACACGAGTGGTTGCTGATGAGCTAGGCCCTGGCCCTTTATGGGCTGTAGCGCCACCCATATTATTATTATTATTATAACTTGAGGAAGAGTTATTAGGGTTATGTACTTTCAATACCCCCTTCGGAAGATGGACATTTTTGTGATTACCTTTCGGTATTAATGCAAAAAGCTTAAGTTTTCAGAGTCAATATTTAAGTCAAGGAATTTTTTTTTTGTATTTCCATTTTTTTTTTCCTCATTTTTGTTTTATTTTTAATTCATTTACTTACATGCTAGACAAAAATGCTTAAAACTAGCTTAACTAACTTAACACCTGTTCTTACACCTAACCTACTGACCCTATACGGGTACTCTAAGCTATTCTTATTGTACATATTTTTTCTGTGCCTTTCGGCTATGTTTTTTTTATTGTGCTGAAAAACACACTGTTTTCGTTTTATTTGTTTCGCCAAGAAAACTGGTAACAAAAAACTTGGCTATATTTTGTATTTCCATCACGGAGTAACACAAAACACTACCTTCTCTAAGTGTTGGCTCTGAATATCGCTTTACACAGCAGTTCTTTACTGAGCTACTAAGGATCACGTAACGACTATTCGTCAAATAAACAATATTAATCAACAAATAATTGGGCTGAAGACGCAATTGAGTAGTAGAGCCCTCTCTCGAAAGACCAAGCTCACATTAATAAGGCCTTTATGCTCCCTGTCCTGCTGTATGGCGCCTGGACTCTCTCAGGAGTGGATGAAGACGCACTTGTTCTCTTCGAGAGAAAAGTTCTGTGTTCGATCTTTCGTCCTGGTTGCGTTAAAGGCTTCTGCAGAAGAAGATTCAACCATGAACAGTACGGGCTGTACAGCAACATGAGTGTAGTCAGGCGTCAACGGATTAAATGCCTAAGATGGCTAGGCCATGTTGAGCGCATGGCCAACACTGCTCCAGCCCGAAGAGTCTTCGACTCCAAACCAGTGGGACAACGCAATAAAGGACCACCCCGAACCCGATGGCGCACTTATGTGGAGAAGGAACTCAACCAAAAGAAATTGGAAGCAGCTGGCTAAGGATCGTGCCAGTTGGAGAGGATTGTTGACTGATGCCCAGGTTCACCCCGGACTGCACCGCCACAAGAGGAAGAAGAAGAATCAACAAATAATGTAAAACTAACATTTTAAACTCTATTCAAGACAAACCAAAATCAGTTTCATTGCAAGGATCATTGAATGTGTTTATGCACCTCGTAATGGCTTCATTGCAATCATAGTTGGCTATATGCCTTTTTTATATAGAGTAAGCTCCTCACCCGACGAGATCTTTGGGAAGCGAGAAAAAGCAGTTCTCGTGAATTTTTATGATTAATAATAATGTCCCGGATAAACATAGCTGACGCTGACTTACGCCTGAAACTTAAGGGGTGAAGCTAATTATTTCAAATATTTCGGGATAGCTAGGAAGCTTTTTAAAAGAATATAACTTTCGGAGAGCATATATCGTGAAATTCTTTTGAACTTTTTCGAGTCTAAGTTCTTGTGCATTTTATAGAGAATCCCAAATGATGGATGAATATTCCAAGTACTAACTAACGAATTATATATGCAGTTTAAACTAGATATAACCTGGAAGTCCTTATTATTTCGTATTTGTGACTAAAAACAGGGCATGGGCCTGTGCATGCAGTGCAAAGTTGTTAATTGCTCTCAACTTGGCGAGATGCCAGCAACGATCCATGTAAAAGCAAATTGACATACAGCCTCTTCGCGACGCCCACTGGATGGCCTCTACTGCAACCGCTTGGAGGTGAACCAATGTATGCAGTGACCCGTTGTGTGGGGGCTTAAACCAGGATCCGGTTCTCCATGTTCGGGGGTTTCGCGTGGCACTTACTTCCCCGCCGTGTAAAACCCACATTAGTTCAGAGGTCACTTAACGGACCACGTGCAGCCGATGAACTTGCGGAGGCTCTAGAAGCCTATGAGGCTGACATAACCACCATTCAAGAGGTGCGATGGGATG